>JAZDUH010000083.1:2522500-2627500 GCA_036419115.1 Scarus forsteni | reverse complement strand
TCCCGCAATTTGCAGTTTGCTAAATATCAGGATGGCGCAACTGTAACATTAGGCTTTTATTTTTAAGTGAAAACGAGATAACAGTAAAAAGGATATTGCATCATCTAGAGCAGTGGTTCTCAAACTTTTTTCAGTGATGTACCCCCTTAGAAATATATTTTTAGTCAAGTACCACCTGACTCGGGCAATACATTTTTGGAAGAAAAAAGAGGTACAGTGCAGTAAAAATAAGTGTCTGATTTATTTAAGCCAAACAACTTATGTCAGTGAACATGACAAATACATTCATATTGCAAACATTGCATGTAGAAACAAAAAAGAAAAACAGAAGACAGTGACCACCTTCCTGGTGGTACCGTCAAAACTCAAATATGCAAAACGCTGCTAATTTATATTGGTCTCTGTAGTGGTACAAAATAAAAATTATAAATAAATAACAAAAATGAGTTCACAGAAATACATCTATAACTTATTTATAAATAAATAATATTTTGTTTAAAAAATAACAGTCAGTGCAGGGTGGAAAAAGTATGTGAACCTTTGGGTTTAATAACTGGTTGACCCTCCTTTGGCAGCAATAACCTCATCCAAACATTTCCTGTAGTTGTAGACCAGACCCATCTTCTAAACCATGTTTTCTGTCATTTCTAATGCGGTCAGGTGGCACAACTGTTCCCTGTCAGTTGGTGTGACCAGGTAAAATAGTAATTTAAATCATCAAATAACAAGCTAAAGTGAACAAAAGTAGATAAGTGGGGTGAGAATAGCTATTTTATTGAATTCATTTATTTGCAAATTTTGATTTAATTTTTCTGTCTTGAAATATAAAATCAAATGACAAAAATGCTTAACATCTGGACTCTAGAGTGTAACACGCTTGAATTATTGTAGATGAAGAAACGTACCCACAAATGAATAATGTATGAGTCACCGCAGACACTTGAGGAATACTTGCCCAAAATGTCACTTAGAAAAAAACTAACGAAAATATACATATACTTACATATTATTGGTTGCACCACCTGACATTTTCTGGGGTGGTAGAGTTAAAAATACTTCAAAAAAGTAATTTTAAACATAAAAAATGTTAGTTAACGTCTGAAATCCATTTAAACGCTTTGTCCTTGTCTCAAAAATCTGCATTATATCCATTTTCAAAAAACGTTTTAAAAATACATTTTGACCCCTTAAAATTTGTCATTGACATATATGTGTGCGTATATTTGTTTTTTAAAATACACACACACACACACACACACACACACACACACACACACACACGCACACACACACCCACACACACACACACCAGGTTTTGACTATGTATGTACCTTAACACCAGACACACAGGCCTTTGAAATGATCAAGAATCAGAGATCACATCTATGTGCCAATTTACATAGGACCTCCTATGTTTTTTATGTGTTTCTTGCAAAGCTTTTAATTCCAAATAATATATGTAGGATAGAGCAGATATCTACTAATAATTTTGTATGTGAAATAGCTGTCATACATAGTACTTGTAAGTATGCAAATTGTATATTTTTCATTTTACAAAACTTTTGTATGGATCTTGTATTTTTTTTAGGATAGAGCAGATATCTACTAAGAATATTGTATGTGAAATAGCTGTCATATATAATACTTGTAAGTATGCAAATTGTATATTCATTTTACAAAACTTTTATGTGGATCTTGTATTTTCTTTGCCTTGTCATGCAAATTACTTACAAGTGTCATATATGTGATACAGTTATTTTGTAAAATCCTACAATGTCTTTTCCATACGGGTAAGTTCAATAAACAAACTAAAAAAATGAGATATTAACAAAAAGAAATAGGGTACAAAAACAAAAGGCAGCAAAGGCTGGCACGCAAAACAATGATTTACCCAAAACAATGAACAAGCTATCTAATACAAAAACAATCTAAACTACAATTAACCAGATATCAAATTTACAATAAGGGTTGGAGGCCGACAGTGACTTGATGCTGCTGCTGTCAGAAAAGATGCCGACTTCCAGCTGCTTCCTGCGGCTTTTTGAATGTGGAGCTGTTGCTCCGAGGCCAATGGGAGGGCTGCTTCTCCCTCATCCGATTCGGCTTCCTCCGGAAATCACGCCGGGGCACCTGAGAGCTGTTGTCCCAAAGATCCTCTGTACAGCAAGAGCCCCCACTCCTACAGAGAGAGATACACACACACAAACACACAAACACACACCACCAACAGGGAGAGCAGCTCCACAAATAAATATTCTTACAAGATACTGCCAGGGCCGTAACAATGGACATGCCGTAACTATGGACATGCCAAGGGCTGATGGCAGATCCTACCAGCTCAACTTCAACTAGGCCATCTATCAGAGTGTGAGTCCATAGATGCTGACAAATGTTTTTTGATGTAACCATCACTCTGTTGTTCATTGTTTATTTCTTTTCAATGGCCTAACCTCCCAGCTCCCAGACCACTGTGCATGCAGTGTTTATTTCTATCTGAGGTTGCTATGCAGCCTCACATTTTAGGTGAAGCTAACTATTGTAACTACCAACTTTGTACAGCTGCTATGGTTTATATTGCTTTCACAATTTAAGGAAGTTCACTACAACTGTCAATTCCAGACAGCTATTTCTAAGGGAGGGCAGGTGGAATGGACAAGTGGTTGTCTAGTGTTTTCCTTTTTGTGTTTGTGTGTTGTTTTCAGTTCTTAAGACATCTGATTTTTGTTGTGGGCTTTTTGGGGGAGAGATTTGTCTCAAAAATATGAACACTAGGGCTGCCACAAAGGACAATATTGATAGTTGACAAGTCAACTACTATTTTCTACGATTAGTCGACGAGTCAAAGACTATTTTTTGAGATTAGTCAGCTGATCACATCATGCATGAATTGCAGCTTATCACACCAGCATGGTCATGTAAGAGCACCTGCTCTTATGTAACCATCATAAGCTTCAAGTTTGAAGTGTTTTAAGGTGTGCTTACTAAAAATAAAGACAATTAAGATGCAAGTTCATTCAACTTTTATTGAACTTTGCAGCTGTTGTAACATTATAGCTAACATAACGTGTTCTAAGGCTAATGAAATCATCATTGTTCATGTTCAACGTTTACAGTTGACTAAGGTGGACAGATTTCTGCGATGAAATCCAGGGACATTTCCAACTCAGTTTTAAAAATATAGTTAACAAGTTAACAAAATCAAAATAAGAAACTGGGACACTTAGTTATACGTATATTACATCTATGTAAAGCATGTTTAGTCTACATTATATTTCAATTTCACAGTGATATATTTTCTTTTTTTCCCCTAAATTTACTTATTCAAAATCTTTTCATTTGGAGGTGGAACTTTATTTTTTATTTTTTTACAGAAGGGAAGGGAGGGGCTACTGCTATTTATAACTCTGTTATCACTTAACAGTCTGTTTAACCTTGATTTTTGTAACCAAACAGACATAGTCAGGCCTTTATCTAAGTTTTATGTTGATCCTCTACAGCTTTACTTTGGTGATAACTTTTCCACAAAAGAAGCCCAAATCACTGATAATAAGCAAACCTGGCAACTATGGCTCCTGTGCAGTTGTGTGATAATCATGGGGGATTCATACAGACAGAAAGGCAAGCCCGAAGTCGCTTATAAAGAGCGTACTTGGCAACAAAATAACTGTTGTCTAATCTGTGCTTCAACCTGCTCCCTCACAATTTTTGCTTCATACACGGCTATAACCTTTTTTTTCTAGTAGACGACAAGAGTAAAACAATGATATCGACACATTTCCAGGACAGCTTTAATGGGGTGCAGGTCATCCAAAACAGGGACTGTCCTTGGAAATCGGGTACTTCTGGTCACCATACTGTTGACGCTAACGTTAGCAGCTACCTAGCCAATTAGCTTATCAAGACAACGGTCCCTCTGTGTCAGTACTTGAAGCCACAATGTGTTTCGTTTTCAGATGCTTATACATCGCCATCATACTGGCATCGAAGTCAAGTTCTGCTTTGCAGATTTGTAATGCTTATTATTCTTTTTTGTATTTGGCAAAATGCCCCCAAACTTTAAAGTTCTGTTGCCAGCAGACCACAATACTCTGCCGGTGACATCACAGCTGACCCAGATTGCCATTACTGCGCATGTGCGTCACAGACAGAAAGGCAGACAAGCCAGTGGAAGGCACAGCTGCAGTTATGAGAGAAAATGCATAAAAACAAAGACATCGACTATTAAATTAGAGGTCGTCGTGACTAGTCGACTAATCGTGGCAGCCCTAATGCACAAATAAATCCTGATTTTCACGTGTTTTGCAGATCCACAGATATAACCATGATTTTCAGACCAAAAAAATATAGCCATGATTTTCACGTGTTTTTCATATTTACACATATGTATATATATATATATATATATATATATATATATATATATATATATATATACACCTATATACTTTGTATATATAACTATCGATTTTTTCAGATTCACAAATATATCCACGATTTTCACAGGTTTTTAAAGTTTGTGCATGTATAATGACTTATCATTTGTAATTCTTCAAAATTCTGTTATTGAACAGTTGGAAGTGCGTTTGAGGATCAACCAGCATGTGCATTTATTTTGACGGTCACTGTTTTACAAAGAAAGCAACACTGCCAGCAAGTGGATGGAGGGGGCGGGGCTCTCCACACATGAAGAGTCTCAGCCTGTGTGTGTGTGAATCTCTGTGAAACTGGGCTACGTTTGACTCAAAATTAAATGCAGGTGCCGGTTGATCCACAAATTGACTTTAAACAATTCAGAAGCACTATTGAAGATTTACAAATGATAAGTCATGATAAATGCTCTCACAAACATTTAAAATACATGTGATGATTGTGGATATATTTGTGAACCTGAAATACACGTGAAAATCATTGACATGTTTGCGGATCTGAAACACATGTGTAATGTTAATATTTCGTGAATCTCAAAAACACATGTGAAAATCATGGATATATTTGTAGATCTGCGAAACATGTGAAAATATCAGATATACGTGCACATAATAATGAGATAAATCCTATTAATATGCACACAATATGTTTGTGCATTTATTTTGACGGTCACTGTTTTACAAAGAGAGCAACACTGCCGGCAAGTGGATGGAGGGGCGGGGCTCTCCACACATGAATAGTCTCAGCCTGTGTGTGTGTGAATCTCTGTGAAACTGGGCTACGTTTGTCTCAAAATAAATGCAGGTGTCAGTTGATCCACAGTTCACAAGCAGAATTGGAGATTCAAATGAAAAGTCATGAACAAACTTTAAAAGAACATGTGAAACATGGATATATTCGTGTGCATATTTTTGAGACAGATCCCTCCCCAAGATTTTGGAGTTGTTGGCGACAGGGTTTTGGGGGAGGATGCTAAAATTTTCTTATTTATATTGTATCACAATCATTATCATTTCTATTGGTGTCCATAGTACAGGCCTATATGTTTGGACTCAATAGTTTAACCCACTGCACATCAATCAGCCCATGCTAGACCTATAACTGAATCATGACTACACTTAAATTAGCGAGTTTGAATACAAACAGTTGGTTTCACATACGGCTTGCTTGGATTTACTCCGTAAAAACCACACTGATATTGCATTTACCCAGGAATCCCATCTTAAAGCAATTGATGTACAGCAATTTGTTAACAGACAATATTCATAGCTACATCAGTGTGTGTAGATTCTTAAACCTGTGGCTTTCTCATGATTTTGAAGTGCTCTCTGTTCATAACCATACTTGATAAATTTGGTAGCGAAGAGGATCAAATTTCTACCATATACACTGTAATTGCTGGTCGTAAAGCAAATCAAATCAAACTTTATTTATAAGGCACTTTTCATACTTGAAAGCAACACAAAATGCCTAACAGAGGCTAAAAAACAACATAAAAACAGAACCCCCCCCCAAATACAGAGACATATCCAGACACATACTCACAGACATTAACATACACACCCACACACATTCATACAAGCTATGAAAGAGAGAAAGAGAGACATGGCTGTGCACCAAGGACTGTGGTAAGGAATAAGCTACCTTTGGGGGCCATCAACTTCCCAACCCCGCACAGACTCGAGGCCCCACACAATGGCGCAGGGGCCTAACGGCCATGATGGTGGAGCCATCCCACGGCAGCAGCCCCACAAGTAGACCAGGAGCAGCTCCCAGTGTGGAGAGCCCCCATGAGGAAGCACTGGAGCTAAAAACCATCATACTAAAACAACAATAAAAATATAAGAGAAGGGGGACATAAAAAAGAGAGATAAAATAACATAAAATGGATAACTGAAATAACGTAAACAATTAAGAATTAAATATAAGAAGTTTGACTAAAAGAATAAATAAGTTATAAAGTAATAGAAAAATAAAAAGTAGGGAATAAATAAGTTGATTAAATCAATTAAAAGCTTGATTAAAAAGGTGGGTTTTAAGCCTCTTTTTAAAAGTATCAACAGACTCTGCAGCCCAGAGATTCTCCAGCAGGCTGTTCCACAATCGGGGGCCATAATAACTAAAAGCCGCTTCCCAGTGTGTCTTAGTTCTAGCTTTTGGTATGGTTAAAAAGCCAGTGCCAGAGGACCTCAGGGTCCGCGATGGCTGATACGGTAAAAACAGGTCAGATAAATAAGAAGGCCCAAGGCCGTTAAGACATTTATAAACCAGTAAAAGAATCTTAAAATTGACCCTGAAATGCACGGGGAGCCAATGCAGCGATTTTAAAACTGGAGTAATATGTTCCTGCCCTCTGGTCCTCATCAGCACTCGTGTGGCTGAGTTCTGTAATAATTGGAGACTGGATATTTTCTTTTAGGGAAGAGCAGAGAGCAGGGCATTACAACAATCTAAACGAGAAGAGATAAAAACATGCATTAACATCTCCGAGCTGGGCTGAGAGAGAAACGGGCGGACTCTGGCTACATTCTTGAGATGGTAAAATCCAATTTTAGTTATGTTCTTGATGTGTAGAATAAAAGAAAGCTCATCAGGAGACCCGGCGTTGCATATCATCAGCATAACTATGGAAGCTGATGCCGTGCCTCCTGATGACCTCCCCCAGGGGAAGCATGTAAAGATTAAAAAGAGTTGGACCTAAAATTGACCCCTGGGGGACCCCACACTTTATCTCACGGGTTCCTGAGGAACATGTATCCAAACTTACAAAGCAGCTTCGATCAGTCAGGTAAGAGTTGAACCATTTCAAAACAGTACCAGAGAAGCCAACCAGGTGCCTCAGTCTATTTAATAAAATGTGATGGTCTACTGTATCGAAGGCGGCAGTCAGATGCAGTAGCACCAAGACTGTGAATATATGGTAATCTAAATGCACCGGATATCATTTAAAATCTTTAAAAGAGCCGTCTCCGTACTGTGATTCATCCTAAAACCAGACTGATGCTTCTCTAAAATGTTGTTCTGAATTAAAAAATAATTTACTTGGTTAAAAACGAGTTTTTCTAAAACTTTACTTAAAAATGGCAGGTTGGATACAGTCCAGTAATTGCTTAAGACATGGGGTCTAAATTGCTCTTCTTCAGAAGGGGCTTCACCACCGCCATTTTAAAAGAAGTAGGAAAAACACCTGTCTGAAGAGAGCAATTCACAATGTACAGCAGCTGTTCCTAAAAGAAGCCATAAAATTATTTTAAAAATGGTGTGGGAATTGGGTCTAAAAGGCAGGTTGTGGGCTTTACCTGAGAGAAAACTCGACTTAGCATCCTTCCGTCAACCAGGGCAAAACTCCCCAGTGTTACACATGTTTTTTACACTAGCATTCATGTCAGCGAATGCATCTAACCAATAAAATCCTATATGTTTCACCATACTATCTTAAGTATTGTCTGAAATATATTAATCTTCCATAATCATGGGTGCGGATATGAATGTTGTCCTGAACTTGGCCCTGGACTGCTCCAGCCCTGCAGGTCATTCTTCTCACTCTCAAAGCTATAGTTGAGGCTTTTTGGCCATATTTATATCTGACTTCAGCTTAATTGATGTATTTTGTGCTATTAACCCTACATTTAAGCAATATAGTTTCTATTCAGATAGACACAAAAGCTATTCTTGCACTGACCATATCTTAATCTCTAGCTCAATCTCTGAAATTCATAATGCAGTGCTTTATCCTACTTCATTATATGATCATAGCATGCGCTTAGCCAAACTTACCTTACTGAACGCACCTACCACAGCAGCTTGCTGGCATTTTAATCTGACTCTACTCAACAGTGAAGAATATTGTGCCTACTTTTGGAGGGAGTTGGACAAGTTTGTTGTTAAGAAGACTGGTTCCGTCAATGACCTTCTAATATCAGGAACGCCTCAATAGCTTTTGCTTCATATCTCTGTAACTGGGCTGGCCAAAATAATAATCTTGAATCTAAGCTTGCCTCCATAGAACACCAACAGCAACTCTCTTTCTCTGAGGCCAGGACACAAATCATTGAAGTGATAAAAATTTAGCTCAATTCTCTGCTCAGACAAAGGGCTGAATTTTTAATTTACAAGAGCAGAAGGACATACTATTTTCAGGCCTAGTCACCTTCTGTCGCTCAGGGTGCTTTCATACTAGGCCCACTTGTTTCGAACCGTGGTGCAGCGCGGTTCTCCCCCCTCCCCCTCGCCCCCACTGGCTTGCATTCACACTTGCTACATCGAACCGTGTCCGGGCCCACTTGTGTATTTACTCAGTTTGAAACAGCAGGGGGCGATGTGCATGCAACTGGTTCCCAAACCTGCTACGGAGGAGAACGAAGAAGAGACTACCATGGTAATCATTTCCCGCACTAAACAACCAATGTTTACGTCTCGCTCTCTTCTTCTTTATTTCCTTCTAATGTGTTTTTTGTATCGTGTTTGAGACGGCATCAACGACCCTGTTTGAGACCGGCAATGGAGTCCTTCTTGCTTTTATGAGTGTTTTTACATTGTTTGAGACGCAAGCAGCGACCTTCCCCCCACTTCCACATTTATTGTGCAGCTCGGAGGATAAAATGGGCCCATTCTGCACGGATGAGATGGTTTCTGAAGAGGCAGGAGACGTTGAAACTTGCCTTTATATTGCTTTTTCTACACGTCAACTCGCAATCTTCCGTCAGGTGAGTGATAACAGACCACTCTTCGACTAGAGTCTAATAATTACCAAAAGGCATTCCAAAAAAGTGCAGACAGCCTGTAGTTAGAATTTACAGTGACCGTGACCACAGTACAGGCAGAGCTCAGGGAGTCGTGCACCCGTGACGTCACACAGCAGTGGTCCCGTATCCTGGCGTGGTTGCATTCACATCCGAACCGAACCGTGACCGAGTCCTCTGCAATCGTGCTGGAGACCATCTCCCCAAGTGGGCCCGGGCCTGGTGCCCGGCCGCGGTTTGTTTGCATTCACACTACCAAAACAAACAGGACTTTGGGCTCAATCGCACTTGGATCCGGGACAGGGCCCCTAGTGGGAAAGCACCCTCAGACTTAAGCTAAGTGAGAAATTTGCAAACATAAAAACTATCTGCTAAGGGTCAATACGGAACATCCTTACTTTAATCCCTACATCTCTGAAGTTAATTTGGACAGTGACAGGTGAAGCAGCTTCATATGGAAAGTAAATCTTCCAAGCTTAAACCAAGAGGAAACAGGACCTGCAGAAACCTGTTTCACCAATAGAACTCAAGGATGCTATTCAAAGGAGGGAACGGGAAATCACCAGAGTGGGACAGAATATCCCCTGAATTCTGTTTGGTTGTCTGGAAAGAACTAGGTCCATTCATGCTGGATATGATCCATGCAGCTGTGGAAAAGGGCTCTTTTGCTGAAGTACTGGCTGCACGGATTGGGACACTTATGACTAAATTAGTACATCATTATCATACTGGGATTATAAAAACACGTCATGCATATAATGACTTGACTTCTCCATAGGATATACAGTATGTTTCCAAAGATATTGAGTCCCCTTGTGCTGTTCTATCTTTAGATGCCGAGGAAGCCTTTGATAGACTCGAATGGAGCTACCTGTGGCTATTGTTGGAAGCCTTTGGTCTTGGTACTAACTACAAAACTCAAAACCAGTGAAGTTGGCACGTTGCGTAAATTGTAAATAAAAACAGAATACAATGATTTGCAAATCCTTATCAACTTATATTAAATTGAATACACTGCAAAGACAAGATATTTAATGTTTGAACTGAGAAACTTTATTTTCTTTTGCAAATAATTAGAATTTAATGGCAGCAACACATTGCAAAAAAGTTGGCACAGGGGCATTTTTACCACTGTGTTACATCGTCTTTCCCATTAACAACACTCAGTAAACATTTGGGAACTGAGGAGACCAATTTTTTAAGCTTTTCGGTTGTAATTCTTTTCCATTCTTTCTTGATGTACAGCTTAAAGGGACTTTGAGGAGAATCTGTTTCCGCCTACACTAAGACTCTGCTACCCATGAGCATGCGTGTCGACGGTCGTAATGCTGCGTTCCAGTAACCTCGGAACTGGGAGTGACATAATCTCTGACTGATTGGCGTTCCAGTTGAAGTCGGAAAAAAACATGCCAATCTACCAGGCTATTGTTAGCTGTTGTTAGCACGCCCTGTGTTGCTGTATGAAGAATGTGATTAGCACTATGGCAGCATTTTTGTGAATATAAGTCTAGCAATACTATTTATACAGCTGACCTAGAGCGACACACCCCAGTCAGAAGTGCAAATAAATTGATTATTACAGGAGATAAATAACTGTTCACACTGGGGGCATCTATCTTCGATTGTCAACTCGGGGGTGGCGAGGTTTCACCGAGTTCCCAGTAGGAAATTCTGACTAGGGGGAAGTTCCAGTTTTAGTTTCCTACTCGGAACCCAGAAATTCCTACTTCTGACTACAACTTGAACGCACCACAAGCCAATGCATGCGTTTGTTGCGTTGCTAATGAATGCAGCTCGGCCCTTCCTGAGAACTCTGCATTGCTTTACATCTTCTTTTTTCAACAATTTACAGGATGCAAAGTGACGAGGTAATGTATCTCTTTCTAGTTTTGTAGCGGTAGTGTTGGATGTGTGACAACAAGCATTTTTTGGAAAACTTAGTATTGTAGTTTTGTAGCCGGCTATATATTGCTACTAACAGCCCGGTGCTCTAAGACGTGTCCGAATAATATAAATTTGCTCTCAGTTTAATTGTCATGTTACCGAAGTTGTGTATCCAGGCCAGTCCAGCCCTGTACGACCCGACCGGAAGGCTAAGGAATAGCATTTATAAATAACCTATTTTGATGCTATAAAACTCATCTTAAAGTGTGTATTTCGATCAGGCATATATCTAAAAGTGAGACTTTTTTGTAATTACTTAGAAACTCCTCACAGTCCCTTTAAGTTGTTCAACAGCCCGGGGTCTCCGTCGTTGTATTTTATGCTTCATAATGCACCACACATTTTCAATGGGGGACAGGTCTGGACTACAGGCAGGCCAGTCTAGTACCCGCACTCTTTACTAAGAAGCCATGCTGTTGTAACACGTGCAGAATGTGGTTTGGCATTGTCTTGCTGAAATAAGAAGGGGCGTCCATGAAAAAGACGTTGCTTGGATGGCAACATATGTTGCTCCAAAACATGTACCTTTCAGCATTATACGGTGCCTTCACAGATGTGTAAGTTACCCATGCCTTGGGCACAAATACACCCCATCATAGATGCTGGCTTTTGAACTTTACGCCTATAACAGTCCGGCTGGTTCTTTTCCTCTTTGGTCCGGAGGACACGATGACACGATTACCACACTTTCCAAAACCAGTTTTTCAATCAATCAATCAATCAATCAATCAATCAATCAATCAATCAATCAATCAATCAATCAATCAATCAATCAATCAATCAATCAATCAATCAATCAATCAATCAATCAATCAATCTTTATTTGTATAGCGCCAATTCATAACAAGTGTTATCTCAAGACACTTTACAATAGAGCATAAAGCTCTTCATTTTATGGATACACATATATGCATAGATACATATATATAAAATACACATATACATACATATACAAATATATACATCCAACACCCAACATGAATCCATATAGCCAATCATGAATCCCTCCATCATGGCGGCAAGAAAAAACCTTCTGTTAAGCAGCAGGAAATCTTGAATGTGGATCCCAGTCTCATGATGAACAGCAAATCCACACGATGCTGTGTCGGGTGTGAGGGCAAAAGAAGGGAGGTAAGAGGAGACAAGTGGACTAGAATAAGAACTAAAGTTAGGGACAAGTTCATGTACCATCAACCTGTCGTCTGATTTATTAGAGGGTAGCCTCTTGAGATGCTACATCTCATTTTCAAGAAGGTCCTCATGTCTGAATGGTTGTGGTGATCATTTTCTAGAAGTATAATCTTAGATATTCTTACTGAAAATAAGAATTTATGGTAGTGACGAACTCATGGGTGCCCAGACCACAAGTGCATCCCAACCATATTTGTCTCCATTAAATATAAATGTGTTAAAGGCCTCTTGAGATGTGACATCCCATTTTCAAGAGGGACTTCATGACTATGTGGTAATAAAAAATAGATACTGTAGGTGTAACGATCATGGATATGGAGATCATGCTCATAACTACATGAACAGCTATAATGATAATGGGAATGGAGTGTTCCTAATAAAATGGCCAACTATGTGTCATATTTATAACTGTAGTTTTAAGGCTTCATGACTCCACAGCATGCTACGAAGATGAAAAAAGGCTGTTTTTGAAATTTGCTTTATGTGGGAGTTAAAGGATAAATCCTGATCAAATAGCACTCCTAGATTTCTAACAGTTGTGCTTGGTGCCAGGCTAATAACATCTATGGCAGTTAAATGACGAGAAAAGGATTCTCTAAGGTGTCGAGGGCCCAGCACAATAATCTCTGTCTTGTCTGAGTTAAGAGGAAGAAAATTTCTGGCCATCCAGGTTCTGATGTCCTTTAAACAGGCATCTCGTTTGTCTAACTGGTTTGTCTCACCTGGCTTCAGTATATACTCACTCAGACAAACATCGTGCAGCTCGGAGTCCTTCAGAAGTTATTTAGATCCAACCGATTTAGCTGCACTTAGCGGGGGCCACGGCAATGGAGCTTCAGCGCGGGACATAATCTCTGCAAAATCGCTCGTCTCTGCTACAGCCCGGTTTGTCATTGCATAGAAATCCTCCAGAGTAGTCAGACATATATTCCTGGATAGATCCATACGCTTGTCAGCCGGTTTCAAGTCCCACTCTGAGCAGCTAACACACTCCTCTTCTGTTGCTATAGGCAAACACTGTCCACAAGCGCACCACCAGTTCGCATTGAGTCGTGGACGTACTCCTGTTTGTTGTTCTCGAGCCAGCTGTTCGTCTTTCTCGCTCCACATTCTTCTTTCATGGAGCTCCTCGTCTGTGTACTCAGACTCAAACCGGTCGTCGTAGTCTGACTCTTCGGCATCAGATAAATATTCTGCCATGTCGCTCAGCAATGCCGGCTAAAAGTAGCTGTACCTTTGGGTCGCGCGGCTATGACGTCATCAAAAGTTTGTTTACCAGGTCAGACCATGGATGTATAAGAACAGACCCACATGAAGACGGTAGACGAGCTGACTTTATGATAACACTGGCGATGGATGAAAAAATATAGCCGAAATGAGCGATTTTGCAGAGATTATGCCCCGCGCTCTGCAAATCTCTGCGATCTCTACAAAATCGCTCATTTCGGCTATATTTTTTCCAGTGTTATCATAAAGTCAGTCTTCAAATAGGTGGATCAGCTGACCTGGTAAACAAACTTTTGATACCGGTTTTTGAATCAGTATGAGATAAAGGACTTCTTTCACAATACATGTAATTTTGCCCACAGCCCAATTTTTTGTTTATTGTGTGGTATTTGTAGTACACCCAGAGACTCCCAAGAATATACCTTTAGAAAATCCAAAAGTCATCCAGGGCCTGTACTATGACCTTTTTTATGATCATTGCCATAGGTGTTAGCCAGGGTGCACACTTTACCCCAAAACTTACTCAAACACAAATAATAAATTATCAAATTGGGTCAAATCACCTTCACTGAAGTCTGGTGCATCTTTTGAAATCAAATGTAAAGCTAAGTATTACAATTGAAAGAAGTTATTGAATTTTAACTGGAAAAAAAATAGTTTTTTTATGATTTTTTCAACAAATTCAATTCTTTAGAGATGTGTCTGACCAACTTACAGTTGCTGTACAACTAAAATACTTACAAATTATTTGGCCACATATATATTCTCAAAGTGGGAAAAAAATCATCAAATTCTGAGACCGGTAAAGTTGTTGAATTAACAGGTTGGGTTACTGTGGAAGAATCAGGATACTGTTCCATGTCTTGTATATCAGGGAACCTTTAAAGATTTGTTCAGAATTCATCCTTTAAGTATGATTTCTTTTAGAATTTGAATGCTAGATTCAAAACAAACATTTCACATGAAATGTTATTCATTTTAATATTGAACAGCCACAAAGGGCCTGTATATTATGCCTTTGTGATGAAATAATAATGAGCCATTGATACAAGTAAAAACCGATGCAGTTTTGGATTGTTGTAATCAGATTGTATATATCTACAATGACAGCAATACATAAACATTACTTCTGTCAATTTCTGTTTCTAGTACTTATATATACATGTAACCTGTTTTATGGCCTTCGTGTCTTTTTGCATAGCAACGGCTTGGAAATTTTTAATTTGTAGACTGGAACTATAGTGAGGGAAAGGGGATCTGAGAAATCCATAAGATGTATGATTGGCTGGTTATTTCATAGAATGGAGTCTTTGAATTTGCTTGTGTATGGTTGGAGGGGTTTCTGATTTTGTGTAAATGTTACATGTGTAAATGTTTATAATATCCCAAATAATAGATTACAGATGCAACATGTGCACACATGCCAGAGGTTCTCTTTCCAGCAGGACAGAGACAATAATATGCCTTCACAGGATCATCTGATGCATTCTTGTCAAATTGAATCCAAACATTGTATTTTATTTGAGATCTGTGACGAGAATGAATCTGTCCCCTAATGAGATCAGCATCATGCTGGTAAACCCAAATCTCATAGTCACCATCATTTTTTTGATGCTCAGCAATGTAGCCAGGGGACTGTTTGATTTGGTATGTACCGCATGTTATGGTCTCAAGGTATTCCAGATCCACATGAGGGAATGAGATATCAGATGCTTCAAGCTTCTGCCATTCACTACGAGCTCTACGTGACATATTTGGGTCTTCTGCAACTCGTTTTGCCAAAACATTGTCTTTTTTTAAAAGTGAAAGCATACGCTGAGCCATCTTAGTATCTCGTTCCTCTTGATCTGGATCTGAAACATATATTGGTCCTCTGAAGGCATTGAGACATGCAGTTACTATGTGCACTAATTTGCCAATGACCTCAACGAAATAATTTGAGGTAAGTTGTTCCTTAAACAACATCCACTTCTTTAAACTCCCGTGGTAGGACTCTGCTATCCATCTTGTTTTGGTACAGCAACAATCACTATTGGCTGTTGAGGAATCCAGTTGGGATTTACCAGTTGGTAAAAATGACGGCATTCTAGCATCATACCCCAACTTAGCAAGAAGATCTAAGGCATCCCTGAAACCGCGATCTACAATCATATTGTCATTTGCTTCTAACCAAGATTTCAATATTTCAATTTTTTCCATGATGAGCCGAGTTATTGTTGCATCATTTACGTTACCATGGTAGGGGCCAATAGTGTCTAAAACATATCCATCAGGCAGTACAACTGACATGAATTTTAGGTAATTTCGTTTTTTCTGTCCTCCGTAAGATGCCCTTTGAAACTGATGATCACTGCATTTGTTGAGGTAGATATATGTACCATCTAAGATAAGAGTGACCTGGTCACCATAAAAAGCTTTAGTAAAGACAGTGTTGTGAGTTATGGCATCGTGGCGTGAAATATGATTTGTGCCAAGGTATTTGGGAACAACCATTGTGTTCAAAATATCTGCAATTGTATGAAAATATCTTGACAGTGTAGCTTGGGAAAGATTAGTAAGCATGGTCATTTTGACACCCCTGCATGGAACAGTATCCTGATTCTACCACAGTAACTCAACCTGTTAATTGAACAACCTTACCGATCTCAGAATTTGATGATTTTTTTCCCACTTTGAGAATATATATGTGGCCAAATAATTTGTAAGTATTTTAGTTGTACAGCAACTGTAAGTTGGTCAGACACATCTCTAAAGAATTGAATTTGTTGAAAAAATCATAAAAAAACTAATTTTTTTCCAGTTAAAATTCAATAACTTCTTTCAGTTGTAATACTTAGCTTTACATTTGATTTCAAAAGACGCATCAGACTTCAGTGAAGGTGATTTGACCCAATTTGATGATTTATTATTTGTGTTTGAATAAGTTTTGGGGTAAAGTGTGCACCCTGGCTCACACCTATGGCAATGATCATAAAATAGGTCATAGTACAGGCCCTGGATGACTTTTGGATTTTCTAAAGGTATATTCTTGGGGGTCTCTGGGTGTACTACAAATACCACACAATAAACAAAAAATTGGGCTGTGGGCAAAATTACATGTATTGTGAAAGAGGTCCTTTAGAGTAAGGCTTTCAAAAGAAGTATATTTAGCCTTTGGTCTGTGATTGATTTGGAGACAGGAATGATAAATAGCTGCTACACCACCACCACGGCCTGTATCGCGTGATATATGAATATTTGAATGACTGGGGGGAGTGGACTCATTTAAACTGACATATTCCTCGTCACGTAGCCATGTCTCAGTTAGACAGAATAAATCAATCTGATTTTCTGATATAAGGTCGTTCACCAGTAAAGATTTGGACCTCAGTGATCTAATATTTAAGAGACCACATCTGATTCTCTGATGTTTTAAAGCCAATACATTTGAAGGTTTTATTTTAATAAGATTTCTATGGTTGACACCTCTTTTATTTGTTTTTGTGTTAATATCTAAGTGAGCTTTGGGTCGGGGGACTGACACAGTCTCTATGGAATAATATTCCTCACTATTACAAAAGCCATAGCAGTTATCTAAGTGATGAACACAGCTGTCATAACAGTAATGGCAGGAAAACTGTCTTAGAGCAAGCGCAGAGGAGCGTGGAGGACTGCAGCTCTGCAACATGGTCTCATCTCTGAGAGGTCATAAGTGTGACTCTGCCATGTTTTTTGATAAGAGAGATGCACCAGCCAAAGTTGGATGGATGCCATCTCTTCCTATCAGGCCAGGTTTTCTCCAGAAGGTTGACCAATTGTCAATGAAGCCCACATCATTTGCTGGACACCACCTCGATAGCCAGCGGTTGAATGATGACATGCGGCTATACATATCATCACTGGTCAGATTGGGCAAGGGGCCAGAGAAAATTACGGAGTCCGACATTTTCTTTGCAAAAGAGCACACTGATTCAATGTTTAATTTGGTAACTTCCGACTGGCGACGTCGGGAGTCATTCGTGCCGACATGGAGGACTATTCTAGCAAACTTATGTTTACTCTTTGCCAGCAACTTCAAATTTGCTTCAATGTCGCCCGCTCTGGCCCCTAGGATGCACCTAACTATGCCCGCTGACTTCGCTATCGTCACGTTTCTGACTATGGAGTCGCCAATTATCAGTGTTTGTTCCCCGGTGCGCCGGTTACCATCATCACCAAGGGGAGAAAACCTGTTGGAAATGTGAACCGGATGGTGGGGTACCGAGTGGGTCTTCGACTTATGGCTATGCTTGCCGTGGACAGTGACCCAGCCATTACTAGCCGGGGGGGAGGCTAAGCTAACGCTAACGCTAGCGCGGCCTGCACCGCTAGCTACGTCCTGCCTGCTCGCTACGGCTACGTAAGTGGGATTGGATCCGGTGCAGAGCCGCTTCTCCAGATCGGACACCCTCGCCTCCAAATCTAGGAATAAGCTACACTTCAGACAAATACCGCTATCAGTAAAGGAGGACGAGGAGTAGCTAAACATCTAGCACATAGGACAGGACAGAGCAGGAGCGGAGGGAGAAGCCATGCCAAGAAGCTAAGCTAAGCTAAGCTATGCTAAGCAGAAGAAAATAAAACTAAATGATCGCTTGAGAGAAGCTAGAGTGGTTGCAGTAGACCTTAGTACGTTCGATCAAACGTAGATCGTAATCAATCAAAACAATTATAAGCTCAAATGGCAGTTATTAGTCAGTTAAAATTAGCGTTAGCTGAACAGAGACAACACCCTACAAACAGCGCTGCACTGTGAAACAGGAAGTGACGAATACGCTCACCAGGAAGTGACGAAACCAGGGGACAGGACTCAACTAGGAACTCGTCAGACCACAGAACACTTTTCCACTTTGCATCAGTCCATCTTAGATGAACTTGGACCCAGCGAAGCCGACGGTGTTTCTGGGTGTTGTTGATAAATGACTTTTGCTTTGCATAGTAGAGTTTTAACTTGCACTTACAGATGTAGCGATGAACTGTAGTTACTGACAGTGGTTTTCTGAAGTGTTCCTGAGCCCATGTGGTGGTATCCTTTACACAGTGATGCCGGTTTTTGATGCAGTACCGCCTGGGGATCGAAGGTCATGGGCATTCAATGTTGGTTTTAGGCCTTGCCGCTTATGTGCAGTAATTTCTCCACATTCTCTGAACCTTTTAATGATATTACGGACCGTAGGTAATGAAATCCCTAAATTCCTTGCAATAGTTGGTTGAGAAATGTTGTTAAACTGTTGGACAATTTGCTCATGCATTTGTTCACAAAGTGGTGACCCTCGCCCCATCCTTGTTTATGAATGACTGAGCATTTCAGGGAAGCTGCTTTCATACCCAATCATGGCACCCACCTGCTCCCAATTAGCCTGTTCACCTGTGGGATGTTCCAAATAAGTGTTTGATGAGCATTCCTCAACTTTCTCAGTCTTTTTTGCCACTTGTTCCAGCTTTTTTAAAACATGTTGCAGGCAACAAATTCCAATTGAGCTAATATTTGCAAAAAATAACAAAGTTTTTACCAGTTCAAATGTTAAGTATCTTGTCTTTGCTGTGTATTCAATTGAATATAGGTTGAAAGGGATTTTTAAATCATTGTATTCTGTTTTTATTTACGATTTACACAACATTCCAACTTCACTGGTTTTGGGTTGTATATTGAGATGATTAAGGTACTCTAATCCCTCAGCTATGGTCATTTCGGGTAACATTTTTTCCTCACCCTTCCCAGTATCAAGAGTCGTATCGGTATATACATGTATATATATATACTGTATATATATGTATAGTAAAAATTTTCCTTTTTCCTTTTTGATGGACTGAAAACAGTAAGTGAAGCTGATATTTGTCAAGTCAAATCAACTTTTGCTAGAACTTATTGGAACCAGCCTCTTCATCACAACGTAAAGGTGACACCGTGCCCTGCCAGTACACCGAAGAGATACAAGCCACGCTACCTTTGGGCCAGTAACTGTTTCATGCCAGCTTCAACTTCAGAAGGGAAAATCTTCTCCCAACTTGTCTTGTACCAGCCCGGACCCTATGGAGTGAGAGACCACAAAGCAACCAGCATGCAGTAAACATTTCCAGTTGGCACGATAGAGAGCAGAGGTTGGATGAATCATGCTCCGTCAGACACATTATTTCCAAATTCAAGAAACCTAGGTAATCTCCCTTTTATTCCCCCATTATCATTCCATTTTTTTCACGAACAATTCCGTAATATTGAAAATCAGGTTTTTAGCTCATTTCCGTCAAGCTCAAGTTTAGGCAATAAAACTGTGTTATCCATTTATATGACTGCATTGTTATTATCAGTCACTATTGTTTTTTTTATTATTATTCTTTTTGTGTGCCATTATTCATGTTAGGTCCAAGGTTTTGCTTCAACTAATGTAAAATCTAAAAACTAATAATTAATCTATTAGAGATCACATAAGAATAATTCTGAGTAAAAGCTAAGTGGCGCCCTAATTTACAAGTGCAATTTAGTTATTAAGTGAATATTAACTTTTTAAAATGAAATTCCATTAATATCTAATAAATTAGAACTAATGCCAGACAAAAACACAACAAAGTAAACATTGTTTTTGCTAGTAAAGGTTTTTGGCACACTAGTGTAGAACTTAATAGCAAAATCAGTTACACAATTTTGTGTGACTAGTGCTAACAGTAAAGCTTTGAGTTTTTACTAGTCCCACTAAGTAGTATTACTAATGGGTATAATATTTTTGACGCCAATGGGACGCCTTAATTAGCTTTTTCCTGCCCCTCTCATTTTAAGTCTACAAGTATTACTAATGGACTCAACACAGTCTACTGGTGGTACTTGTGAACATTTTCTGATTTTCCAACATTTTCCACTAGTAGTACTTGTGACATGTTTTGCCTTACTATTTAAGTCTACTAGCGCAGTACTTGGCCATTTAGTACATGAACTCCAATTTTGAGCAATGGTAGACTATGGTTAATATCCCAGATATCAATTGTATCCTAGCAGCCTATCAATCAACTGAACTTAGTAGCTGCAAACTAAAAAGGTTGACAACTGAATTATTAAGTATAATGAATTATCTAGCAAGCTTGCTTATAGTTACTACATTTTTAACTCTAATAAGATATGTATTCTCTAGCTCAGGCACCCTAAACCTTATGACAGTTACCTTACAGAATTGTCATCTAATTATTCTAAGGTAAAGCCGCATCTTAAAAAAAAAAAATAAAAATGCTTACATCTACCATTTCCTCAAAAAAGTACTGTTATGCATGTGTGTCATTGCTGACCTAAGAGTCTAAATTTGATGTTGAAATATAAAAGGTGTGTTTAGGTAAGGTAAGGAAGGGAAAATAAAAAATGATGATTCATACATAGCAATAACAATTTATTTAATGCATATTTATAATAGTTACTGATAAAATAACTTTAGTTCAAAGAGATATTACAGAAATAGTTATACATGAAATAACAGAAAATGGATATGAGTCATTTTTGACCTGTGTTGCACTTTAGAGGGGGCTTTAAAAATTGTTTTACTCAAAAAGTAAGTAGGGGAAAAACTAAATAAGGATATTTGAGGAATACCAGATGGAATGTGGAAATACCCAAACTTGTTGGGTATTTGCCCTAATATTCATAATACAGGACTGCTGAGATGTAGTTTGGGGTGCTGTAGCCAAATAAAAATATGCTCCTAAGACACCTGTGATTAAACTTTATATGATTATTGAATCATGATTTATTCCTTGAAATATCCAATCATGTATAGTTATATCCTATTATGGTTCAAGGTGGTTCCTGCATTTATGTGTCATTGTGGTGGGTTCACTTTGAAGTTGTCTCTCATGTATATGAGCAGCCCCAACAGAACATGAGTATTTGTTATTTTTAAACAGCAGCACACATGAATTTGAATTACGTTGGGTTGAGCACTTCTTTTGCCTTCTCCTTGAGATCAAAAGGAAAGCCAATAAAATGCTTTGCTTGCAGGCATCAGCTTTGATGTTGCATCCCTGCATGTTCATTTGGGCCCAGGGGCCACAACATATGAAGTGGATGCCAACTCTCCAGACAACAAATTATTTTGGGGTTCAGAATATCAGTTCAAGAGATGCTGATTGACAGTGGAGTCTCTTTATTTAAGAGGTCAAATCTTTTTTTTTTCCTGTCATGGGCATTTTCTATTTGAAATTATAGCTTATTTTGTTCTCACACAACAAAGAATTGTGATTGGACAGGTTATGACCCTTGAAAGGTGTTATTTTTTACTGCATGCAAGAAATAACAAGAACTGTAATCAACGGAGCCCACAGGTGCCTTTGTCTTTTTAAAATGTTAAATGGAGAGATAGGAAATGAGAGGCATGTAATCGCATTTCTTTGAAATTTACAGAACTGTAGTTCAGCATCAGGTGTTGCTTATCAAGATGGATCATTGACAAGCTTTTCTCTTCAACTGCATCTAACCACCCCACAGTCACATAAGTTATCATCATCACCCGCATGCCTTTCATTCCACCGTTGACTGAATCAGTACTGTGTACATGTCATCACCACCTATTCATCATGTCAGGAAGGAAAATGAAACAGCCAGACATTCAAGAGGAGTCTAGTCAAAGCTTTCCTCTTACTCTGGATGTGGAGGATTTTGATTGAACCTGATGATGCAAAAATCCCCATTCACAGATGAATTTAGCATACTAACGCGCCTGTAAGACTTAGGAGATAACCACCTCAGGCAATTCTTTTGAAATTATTCTCTTTTGAAATACAGTCATATTTAGAAAGTAGGAATATCATCTAATGGATCCACGTGTCCACAAGTTATACATTTGCTTGAAAGTAAAATTACAGTGAAAGGTAAGAAATCTCAGTCATTTATTACCTCCGCCAAGGAGGTTATGCTTTCGGGAGAGTTTGTTTGTCTGTCTGTCTGTCCATCTGTGAACAAAATAACTCAAAAAGTAATGGATGGATTTTTTGGTGTTGATCCGGATCAGCGTCTGGCCACCATGGCGAAAAATGTGATTTTTGTGAATAACTACTGAACTACAATAGATATCATTATAAATCCAATTGCTAATGGTATGTTTTCATGGTCAAGAATCTAAATATTTAGATGAAATAAAGGTAGGACTGTCACATCTCAGTCTGCAGCCTCAGCCTCTCCCACAGCCTGTCACTCCCAGCTGCACCTTAATCAGTCCTGACTCACCTCACCTGTGCCGTCGCTCACACCTGCACCTCATCTCCCGTAATCAAGCCAGCTACATAAGCCCCAGCTCCACACTCAACCAGCGTCAGACTGTCGTCGCACTCATGCTGAAAGGTCCAGACTTGTTTCCCGGATTGATCACCCGTTGCCGACCAGTTTCGTCCCAGACTCTGCCTCATACGCCTGACCCTCGGCTCGACTCCAAGGTATCGACTAGCTTCTGTCCTGTATTCACCCGCCTGTCTGAATCCCCGGCTTTCGATCCTGCTGAAGTCTCCTGTTGCGAATCCAGCCCGCTCTACGTTGTGACCCACGCCTGGTATCTGACCCTGCTTCCGTCTCCTGTTGCCGAATCCAGCCACGCCAGACCCACGCCTGGTATCTGACCCTGCTTCCGTCTCCAGTTGCCGAACCCAGTCTGCTCTACGTTGTGCCTATCGCCTGGTGTCTGACTTCCTGCCTGTCTTCGACAACGCGAGTTCGCCTGAATCCCTCCTCCAAGTGTTCCTGAGCGCCTCAGCTCGTCTGTGCGTGAGTCAAGCCTGCTTCACCTCCTTCTATAAAGACTGTGTGAGCTTCTGTCACTGCATCGCCTGGGTGGCTCAGTCGGTAAGGCGCCCGACTGTGGACCGAGCTGTCGCGGGTTCGACCCCCGCTCAAGCCACAGCCTGTTCTCTGTTTCAACGGTGTGGGTGTCAGTTTTGGACTCCTCTGAGGTGCTGCAATCAGAGGAGTGTTCACCTCTTAAGTTCGCTGTTGCGGGTTGAAGCCCCGCTCAAGAATCAGCTACTCCCCTGTAAAGACTGTTTGAGCTCCTCTCCGTCCTCAGCTTCTTCCCTGAAAAGGCTGTGGGAACCGACAGCTGAACAGCTCCGGGTTAGCTCAGTCAGGAGAGCGCCCGTCCACAGATCTCCTGGTCGCGGGTTCGCAGCCCGCTCTGAACTGTTTCTGAACTTGGTTAATAAAGACTGTTCTAATTAAACTGCTTGCTTCTGGGTCCTACCTGCAAACGTGTCAGTACAGTCTGACCAGAAGATGGACCCAGCGAGCAGTTCACCATCAGCAATGGACAGACTGGAAAGAGTTGAAGGGTTGCTGGCTCACCATGAGGGGCTAATTGCCACGTCAACCAGCCACCTTCAAAGTGCTGTGGATACTCTCACCCGGACTGTCACTGAACTTGCCTCCAGACTTCAAGAGTCACCACCAGCTCAAACCCCTGCACCTGTTCCTCAGCCTGCTGTTTCGCCTGCTTCTCCAGAACCACGAGTGGGCTCTCCTGAACGATATGATGGTGAACCTGAGACCTGTGCCGCCTTCATCACCAACTGCACCCTGCTCTTCGCTCTACAGCCCCGCACTTTCTCTTCTGAAGCTGCAAAGGTTGCCTACACCATCAATCACCTGACTGGGCGGGCGAGACTCTGGGGAACCGCTGAGTGGGATCGTCAATCTCCTGCCTGTTCCAGTTTCCTCACATTCACCTCTGAACTTCGCAAAGTGTTTGGACTGAATCCTGATAGGGCAGGAGTTGCAGCGGGCCTTCTGAAGCTTCAACAAGGTCGACGGTCGGTGGCGGACTTCTCCATAGATTTCCGCACTCAAGCCAGCCGCAGTGGGTGGAACTCTTCGGCCCAAATTGATGCCTTTGTTCATGGACTGGCAGACTACATTAAAGACGCTCTGGTGTCCCATGAACTCCCTTCGACCCTGGATGGCATCATCGACCTCGCCACCCGGATCGATCTCCGCATCAGGGCCAGAAGAGGAGCTAGGAGCTCCGTCCCGACTCATCTGTCCATCACCTGCCCACCACACAGGAGTGCACCCCAACAGGCTTCTGCTCCCTTGGTGAGGGACCCCGAACCCATGCAGCTGGGCTGTACCTCCCTCACCCCAGCCGAGAGGAAGCGACGGGTCTCCTCTCAACTCTGCCTGTATTGTGGAGGACAAGGACATTTTGTCAAAGACTGCCCGTTAAAAGAGAGAGCTCACTCGTAAGGGAGGAGGTACGAGTGAGCTCATCCCTCCAGACTCCTCAAGTCCTTCGTCCTTCCCTTCCTGCTCGCCTGCTCCTGCCTGACGGACCTCAGACCCTGGCTACCCTCATTGACTCTGGGTCCGATTCCTGCTTAATCAGCAGAAGGGTTGCTGAACAACTCGGATTAAGTCTGGTTCCCCTCAATCACCCCATTCCTGCCAGAGCCTTGGATGGCCACGAGATGGGGGTAATCAGTCACCAAACTTCCCCCGTCACCATGCTCATCTCAGGAAATCACAAAGAGACCATCCAGTTCCACGTGCTTGATCATCCTGAAGTGCCGCTGGTCCTCGGCTATCCCTGGCTTCGACGACACAACCCTGTCCTGGACTGGTCAACTGGCTCCATCCGGTGGGGGTCCTCCTGTCATCTCACCTGCCTGAAGGATGCCTTGTCCCCACACCCACCTGTCTGTTCCAAGGTCCAGCCTGAACTCTCCAGTGTGCCCCCGAGTATCACGACTTCAGCGCTGGTTTAGCAAGGTCAATGCCACTTCTCTGCCTCCTCATCGTCCGTATGATTGTGCCATTGACCTCCTTCCGGCACCTCACCTCCAAAGGGAAGGCTGTTTTCCTTTCGCTCCAGAAAGAAAGGCGATGGAGGAGTACATTGAGAACTCTCTGGCCGCTGGCATCATCCGCCTCCTCGCCCCCTGCTGGTGCAGGGTTCTTCTTCGTCGAGAAGAAAGACCGCTCCCTGAGGCCCTGCATCGACTACAGAGGACTCAACGACATCACGGTTAAAACCGTTATCCCCTGCCTCTCATCTCCTCTGCATTTGAGTTGCTTCAGGAGCCACCGTATTCACCAAACTCGACCTCAGGAATGCCTACCATCTCGTCCCGCATCAGGGAGGGGGACGAGTGGAAGACGGCCTTCAACACCCCCATCGGACATTATGAGTACTTGGTGATGCCCTTTGGATTAACCAATGCCCCTGCAGTGTTTCAGGCCTTGGTGAATGACGTACTCAGGGACATGCTGAACAACACGTCTTCATCTACCTCGACGACATCCTCATCTTCTCGAAGAACCTCAGCGACCATGTGCATCAGGTCCAGTCCGTGCTGCAGAGACTTCTCGAGAACTCACTTTTTGTTAAAGCGGAGAAATGTGAGTTCCACGTCCCCACAGTCTCCTTCCTGGGCTTCATCATTTCCCCAGGTCACATCCAAATGGACCGGCTAAGGTCTCTGCCGTTACCACCTGGCCCGTCCCTGAGTCCCGCAAGCAACTTCAAAGGTTCCTGGCTTCGCCAACTTCTATCGCAGGTTCATCAGAAACTACAGCACTGTCGCTGCTCCTCACTGCACTCACCAGCAGCAAGAAAACTTACCTTTGGTCTCCTGATGCAGACACTGCCTTCCGCACCCTGAAGGAAAGATTCACCACTGCTCCCATCCTCCAAATGCCTGATCCTGATCTCCAGTTCCTGGTAGAGGTAGACGCCCGATGTGGGAGTTGGAGGTGTTCTGTCCCAACGCTCGTCAGACCACAAGCTCCATCCCTGCGCCTTTCTTCTCTCGTCGATTGACCCCGGCGGAGAGAAACTACGACATCGGCAACCGTGAGCTCCTGGCGGTCAAGTTAGCCCTGGAGGAGTGGAGACACTGGCTGGAGGGGGCCAAGGATCCGTTTCTGGTTTGGACCGATCATAAGAATTTAGAGTACATCAAACGGCCAAGAGACTGAATGCCCGACAAGCCCGGTGGTCCCTGTTTTTCTCAAGGTTTAACTTCACCTTGTCCTATAGACCTGGCTCCCGCAACACCAAACCTGACGCCCTTTCTCGTCAGTACCTCAGAGACGATGACAACCCAGAGAAACCTGCCCCCATTCTGGCTTCCCCCTGTGTCGTCGCTACCCTCACCTGGGACATCGAGGAAAGAGTCAAGGCTGCCTCCCAGGATCAGGCTGGTCCTAGTTCTTGTCCTCCTCACTGTCTCTTCGCTCCTGACGCCTCTTCGGTCTGAAGTTCTGCAATGGGCCCACTCCTCTGACCTGTCACCCTGGATCCCTTCGGACTCAGGAGGTTCTTCGGCAGAGGTTCTGGTGGCCCACTCTGGAGGAGGACACTCGGGACTTCGTTAAAGCCTGCCAGGTTTGTTCCCAACACAAGCCCTCTCACCAGGCTCCTGCCGGTCTCCTCCAACCTCTGCCCATCCCACATCGTCCTTGGTCCCATGTATCCTTGGACTTCACACCGGTCTACCTCCCTCTGATGGTCACACCGCCATTCTCACCGTGGTTGACCGATTCTCGAAGATGGCACACTTCATTCCCTGCAGAAGCTCCCGTCGGCCAAAGAAACCGCACAACTGGTCCTCCATCACGTCTTTCGACTCCATGGTCTTCCAGTGGACGTGGTGTCGGATCGTGGGCCCCAGTTCTCGTCAGTTTTCTGGAAGGAGTTCTGCCATCTCTTGGGAGCAACCGCCAGCCTATCTTCTGGTTTCCATCCACAATCCAACGGGCAATCTGAACGGATGAACCAGGAGATGGAGACGGCTCTTCGGTGCACGGTGTCCCAGAACCCCTCTACATGGTCTCAGCAGCTCCTATGGGTGGAGTACGCCCACAACTCCCTGGTCTCCTCCTCAACTGGCTTGTCCCCATTCCAGTGTGTCTACGGCTACCAGCCCCCGTTGTTTCCGGCCTTGGACAATGAGGTCTCCTGCCCGTCTGCCCTTGCCTTCGCCCGTCGATGCAGAAGGACCTGGGCCCGAGCCAGAGCTGCACTCCAGAGGGCCGTCCATCGTTACTCCTCTTCTGCCAACCGCCGTCGAACTCCTGCTCCAACCTATCAGGTAGGTCAGAAAGTTTGGTTGTCTACCAAAGACCTACCTGTTAGGGTTGAGAGCAGGAAGCTCGCACCTAAGTTTGTTGGTCCTTTCCCCATACAGACAATCGTTAACCCGACGGCAGTGAGGCTGGCCCTTCCCAGATCCATGAGGGTCCATCCCACCTTCCATGTCTCCAAGATTAAACCGGTCCATGAGAGTCCCCTGTCTCCAGTCGTGGCCCCTCCTCCTCCTCCACGCATCATCGACGGAGGTCCGCATTCACCATCCGCTGCCTGCTCCGTTCCCGGCGAGGAAGAGGCCTACAGTACCTCGTGGACTGGGAAGGATATGGTCCAGAGGAGAGATCATGGGTACCTTCCCGGGACGTCCTTGACAAAGCCTTGGTCCGGCAGTTTCACGTGGACCATCCGGAGCAGCCGTCCCTAAGAAGGCGGGGTCGTCCAGCTCGGCAACCCTCGCTCGCCAGTCCTGTAGGCTCCCCCACCGCGGAGGCCTCTGAAGAGGAGGAGGAGGTTCCCCGTCCTACTGACGTCCGAGAGGACTCCGCCTCAGAAGAGTACTGAGGTACTCTTCCCACCCGCCCCACCCCTCTTGATGTTGTTGGACGTCGGGAGCCGTCCCTTGAGGGGGGGGTTCTGTCACATCTCAGTCTGCAGCCTCAGCCTCTCCCACAGCCTGTCACTCCCAGCTGCACCTTAATCAGTCCTGACTCACCTCACCTGTGCCGTCGCTCACACCTGCACCTCATCTCCCGTAATCAAGCCAGCTACAAAAGCCCCAGCTCCACACTCAACCAGCGTCAGACTGTCGTCGCACTCATGCTGAAAGGTCCAGACTTGTTTCCCGGATTGATCACCCGTTGCCGACCAGTTTCGTCCCAGACTCTGCCTCATACGCCTGACCCTCGGCTCGACTCCAAGGTATCGACTAGCTTCTGTCCTGTATTCACCCGCCTGTCTGAATCCCCGGCTTTCGATCCTGCTGAAGTCTCCTGTTGCCGAATCCAGCCCGCCCACGCCAGACCCACGTCTGGTATCTGACCCTGCTTCCGTCTCCTGTTGCCGAATCCAGCCCGCTCTACGTTGTGACCCACGTCTGGTATCTGACCCTGCTTCCGTCTCCAGTTGCCGAACCCAGTCTGCTCTACGTTGTGCCTATCGCCTGGTGTCTGACTTCCTGCCTGTCTTCGACAACGCGAGTTCGCCTGAATCCCTCCTCCAAGTGTTCCTGAGCGCCTCAGCTCGTCTGTGCGTGAGTCAAGCCTGCTTCACCTCCTTCTATAAAGACTGTGTGAGCTTCTGTCACTGCATCGCCTGGGTGGCTCAGTCGGTAAGGCGCCGACTGTGGACCGAGCTGTCGCGGGTTCGACCCCCGCTCAAGCCACAGCCTGTTCTCTGTTTCAACGGTGTGGGTGTCAGTTTTGGACTCCTCTGAGGTGCTGCAATCAGAGGAGTGTTCACCTCTTAAGTTCGCTGTTGCGGGTTGAAGCCCCGCTCAAGAATCAGCTACTCCCCTGTAAAGACTGTTTGAGCTCCTCTCCGTCCTCAGCTTCTTCCCTGAAAAGGCTGTGGGAACCGACAGCTGAACAGCTCCGGGTTAGCTCAGTCAGGAGAGCGCCCGTCCACAGATCTCCTGGTCGCGGGTTCGCAGCCCGCTCTGAACTGTTTCTGAACTTGGTTAATAAAGACTGTTCTAATTAAACTGCTTGCTTCTGGGTCCTACCTGCAAACGTGTCATAGGACTAATATTTATGGTAAAAATGACAAAATGGCTGAGGACTGCGGCACTGGCGGAGGTCTGCGCTCTCCGAGTGCTTTTCTAGTTTATCAATGCTGACAAAATTACAAGCAAAGGCTTATCACACAGGTTAAGAAAAGGTTATTCCCACAGTCATACACTCAGATCAGACTGGTTTCATAAAAGGAAGATATGCATCCAGCAATACATGCAGGTTATGTTTTATATTGAGGTTTTACATTAAAAACAAACAAACAAACAAACACAACAGGATAAAACTGCTCACACTGCAAAAACCCAAACATCGTCGAGGCTTGGTTTCCTCAAAATTCTTTCATTATTTTTGGGCAAAGCAGCTTCAATACATATAAAACTGAGTTCACCAAAGCCAACAAAACAACACATGGATTGATATAGAGATATATTTTTGCAAAGATTTCAATTATCCAGAATCACCCTTTACAAGTCAATCACTTAAATGTCATCCATGCTTTATAGCTTTGACTATATCAATAACTCTGACAGCCTGGTGGAAATTCAGCAAAATTACAACCTCCACCAGTGCACCATCAGAATGTACCCAAATTTGTAACAATCCAGGCATTCTGATCAATAAAAGAATATTAAATAAAATGATAGATCAAAAAGGGGATAACTAATTTAAGACACATTTGTAAGAACAACTTGACATTTCTTTTTCTTGGGAGAAATCTTGCTGCTAAGATCCACTATCAGAACTTAGTTAAACACAACATACTTTAATCTTGACATACCCCTGTCCTGAATTTGTTTGAAACCAACACTTCCGGGAAGATCTTAGCAAGAATTCATAAGAAAGATATTTAATATACAGATAAAACAGCATTATTGCCCCCAACAAGATGGGGAAAAGATTTGGCCATTCCTTCTAATGCTTTTGGGCTCTTCTCGATGAATAACACTAATAACAGTCAGCTAATACATCAGTAAATCATTCACAAAGCTCACCTCACAAGGCATGGAATGTTTAAAATGGGTCTAATGCAGTCTGGAATTTACACATATTGTTCTCAAAAAAACTCCAGATACATATCTCCTTTGTATTTTGCACTGCACCCAATAGAGCACTTCACTGCAAAAAGCTTTACATCACTTCAAACACCCTGGGCTCCCCCATCCCTCTGTCCCCCACACCCTGCCTCCCTAAGGGATCTGTCATCCATCAGTCTCAATATGAAAGCAAGCAAAACACCCCTGATAGCCCTAACTATCCCCAAGAAGACTGGAAATCAAGGGACACAATACATATTACACACTGGAAAAAACTTCCATGATTACATTCCACTGGAAAAGCTTCTTTCCTCTGAAAATCACTCAGACTATCAGGAATCAGTCTGGCAACTGTTTCTAAATGCTAAAAACTTATAAGAAAATAAACTCATGACATAATTCTGTGACTTTATTTTAAAGATTTTTGTCCTTATGCTCAAGAACTACCGATTATGCCTACTCAGATTATTCTCGACTTTGCTTTTGCATGGCAAGTGATAAGTAAAAGAAGGTGGAAACAAAAGCAACGTTAAGCAACAAAACACAACAATTTCTTCTCCCTCTTTTTTCAAATTTGTGTTTGTGCATGTGTGTTTTTGTGTCAAGATGAACACTTAACAATTTTTTCTTCACTATTTTTCACATTTATTCGCTAGCTTTTAGTATTAGATATTGTTGGTTGCTGCCTTGTTAATTCTTCTCCATTCCTTCTGCCCTTTGTCGTTTAGCAAAAATGTACTTTTAATCCTACAGTCTCCATTATAGTTATCACCCTTGTCATAATGTTTGTTTGAACTAGTTTATCTGTTCTATTTTTTTATTTAAGTAATCTAATTTTGACTCTTATTTTGTTTATTCATTTTCTTTGTGCTCCGTCATTTGTCTGTTTAAAGATTAACATTATCCCTTTTTGTCTCTATTGTCCCATTCTGGTTTTGACAGTAAAGAATTACAGTTCATGATAAAAAAGTAGACATAATTTAAAATACAATTTTAGAGTTGTGGATTTTGTAGCAAACTTTAAGGTCTGTGATCTTGAACATGTGTCTCCAAATTACACTGAGCTTAATCTTGATCTGGGGTGGAACTTTGAGCAAATTTTAAGGAAAAATAATAAACAAGAAAAAAACAACTTCTGAAATATGTTTGAAGGGATGTACAGGTCTTGATCTTACGGAAGCGTATTGCATTCACTTGAAAAAAAAAAAAACAACTCTGGTTTTTCAGAGTAATTTATTCTTCGGTTTGTTTTTTGTGGTAATTAATTTTGTTTTTCTGATTAATATTTTTTATTGGTTTGTTTTTTGTTATAATTATTTCTGTTTTTATGAGTAATTTTTTTGTGGTAATTAATTTTGTTTTTCTGATTAATATTTTTTATTGGTTTGTTTTTTGTTATAATTATCTCTGTTTTTATGAGTAATTTTTTTGTGGTAATTAATTTTGTTTTTCTGATTAATATTTTTTTATTGGTTTGTTTTTTGTTATAATTATTTCTGTTTTTATGAGTAATTTTTTTTCTGTTTTCAGATTTTTTTTTTTTTCCTGTTTTTCAGAGTAATTTTTTCCTGAAGTATCAACTTTTTTTTTTTTTGAGTTTAGAACACAAAACAATAGTATGCATTCATTCCTTAATCAGATGCTCAATTTCATAGAAGCAAACATGGACAACTTATTTTGTTTGATCAAGTTGTACTTTGATTTAGGCTTGAGACACAGGGAGATAGTCCTGTCTCTAAGTTATATCGATGGAATTATGATTAGTTTGTCAGCTTTACGCAGGCACCTGAGGACTTTGCAGTTGTTCAGAAGGAAAGCCCATTCTGATCTTCTAGACGTGGCACTGTTTCTCCAGGATCAGCTGGACAGATATGGCATGCTCCATGGATATAAGATAATGCACTTGAAATGCATTCAGGCTGGCCATGTGGTGACCCAAGATACTATCAGGAGACTACTGAAAATTTTGGATCCGCACGGAGTGCAGCTGAGGTGGGGCTGAGGTGAGCTGAGCTGAGGTGCTGGTACATACGCCTCCGGCGGCGTATGTACCAGAATCCAGGCCCAAACTTTTTGTGGCATGTAGACTCGTATGATAAACTTAAACCATACGGGATATGTATCAATGGTGCAATAGATGGATTTTCACGTATGGTGATATGGCTACATGCCTACTCTACAAACAACGATCCCAAGATCATCGCCGGATACTTCATTGATGAGGTGTCATCAAGGAACGGAACTGCTGTCCGAATTTGTTCGGACCTCGGGACCGAGAATTGTTTCATTGAACAAATGCAAATGTTCTTGAGGCACGATCACCTGGACAACTTTTCGCAAAGATGCGATCTGTATGGATCGAGTAATCACAACCAAAGAATAGAGAACTGGTGGGGCTTTTTAAAGAGACAACATGCACAGTTCTGGATAAACCTGTTCCAAGAGTTAAAAGACTCAGATTTTTTTTCTGGTGACTTCCTGGACAAAAGTCTCATTCAGTTCACATGTCTTGAAATAATAGAGGTAACAACTGCAATACATTTATTTTGTTTTTCCCTTTAGTGCTATGTAATATTAGAGTTATATTGTGACATATCCTTAATGGGTTAAACAATAGGTCTCTATGACTCTATTTCGCGTGGTCAAGCCTGCCGCTCCAAATTATTATGTGCACAGCTATTACAGACTTTATGGCAAGCGCGCAGAAACAAGTGGGAAAGTCAGCGCTAACTTAACAGAGCGTGTGTGAATTTCCGGTTTCCAAAATAAAAAGTGGCTGTGAAATACAATTAGATGTTATTCGAAAAATATCAGAACTACATTAAAATAAAATTTTCAGATTTATAGTATGGAACACATAGCAGGCTTAGATCTACCATTCTGTGTTGAATTTGAGCCCGCAGGTCACATGACCTGGGACTTATTGAGCTATAATGCTCATATTACGTTATAAAATACATTAAAAATTCATTAAAAAAATATGAAATGTATTTACATGCAATAAAATTGGTGTGTGTTGTAGAGCAGGCTTAGTTCTACCATCTTGTGTTCATTTCTAGCCAACAGGTAACATGACCTGGTTGTTACTTCATGGCTCAAAGTCAACACAGAATGGTACATCAAAGCCTGTTCTATGAGACACACCACTTTCTATTGCATAAGAACACATTTAATATTATTTATGAATTTTTAATGCATTTTATAATATAAATATGAGCATAATAGCTCAATAACTACCAGATCATGCGACCTGTTGGCTCAAATTCAACACAGAATGGTAGATCTAAGCCTGCCCAATGAGACACACCACTTTTTATTGAATTTGAATACATTTCATAATTTTTATAAATTTTTAATGCTATTTTATAACGGAAATACGAGCATTATAGCTCAATAAGTCCCAGATCCTGTGACTTTGTGTCTCAAAATCAACACAGAATGGTAGATCTAAGCCTGCTCTATGAGACACACCACTTCTTATTGCATGTGAATACATTTCATATTTTGTATACATTATTAATGTATTTTATAACGTAATATGAGCATTATAGCTCAATAAGTCCCAGGTCATGTGACCTGCGGGCTCAAATTCAACACAGAATTGTAGATCTAAGCCTGCTCCATGACACACACCACTTTTATTGCATTTGGAAATATGTTGTTTAATAATTTTTTATGAATTTTATGTGTTCCATACTATAAATCTGAACATTTTATTTTAATGTAGTTCTGATATTTTTCGAATAACATCTAATTGTATTTCACAGCCACTTTTTATTTTGGAAACCGGAAATTCACACACGCTCTGTTAAGTTAGCGCCGACTTTCCCATTTGTTTCTGTGCGCTTGCCATAAAGTCTGTAATAACTGCGCACTTAAAATTTTGGAGCGGCTGGCTTGACCACGCGAAATTGAGAGACTGCTGACGTGACCGCAGTGTCTCTATGTCACTGTTTGCAGCTAGGGGGCCATCAAGGAACCACTAATTTGACCAAAACTTTGACTCTATATGAAAGAGTGAAATAAATTTTGAAATTTTGAAAATGTGATTTCAAAAATGTGTTTTTACTGCAGCTAAAGTTAGTGGTTGACAGCCAAAACAGGATAAAAAGGTGTTTTTAGTACAGTACCCATGCGTTGATGTATTCAGATGTTTTACTATAGAAAAAGCAGTAGTACCACCCTGTGTAGTGGTGGGTTAGTTTCAGTGTGGTACTAATATCGTAGGCATACTGATATTAGTGGGAAAAAAAGCTCATCCCGTGTAGTGTACAATCAAAACCTGACCAAAGCACAAGGACAGTATTATCTGCAGTGTATATTCAAAGTACTAAAAGTATGAAAGGTAAAAAAATAAATAATGTTCTGGATCGGTGTATTTGCATAATACAGCTTACTATAGCAGATTTTTAATTGGAGTTGATTCGATCTACATTATTGACTAAGGATTAAGTGCGAGCTGATTGTCTCACTTTCTATTTCCATCTTTAGAGAGAACTGCAGGAAGTTGTTCACCTCTGGAACACTCACAGAATTCGCCCATGCAGGAATGCTGTGTCTCCAGGTGGGCGCCCAGTAATGATGTACAGCTTACCCCAACTTTTTGGTGCCAGAGAGTACCTGAAAGAGGTATCCCAACAACAGATAGAAGCCGTCAGAGAGGACCGTATCCCTGTGATGACACAGTGTTTGACATTTGCTGCCTTGCCATGGCAGAAAACAGTCTTCACCCACCCACCTCTCCAGAGGAAGCCATTGAGCTTTACAAGTTCTTACGTGCTTACATACAAGCTCAAATATAATCATCACAACTTAATTTGATGAACATGTGCGTATCTAAAATTAGCTGGTGATTGTAATACCACTTCTTAAACATATTAACAGATCAGATCAACTATTCTTATGTATTTGAATAAAATGTCACTCTAAAATTTATGTTGAAATGCAGCCGTCAATAAACTTTCAGCAAATGAAATACAAGCTTATCTTTTATTAGGTCATGTGTAGTTCCTTGAGTTTACACACATTTGACAACGTTAAAATTTCACAAAAAAGCACCCAATAACAAAAGAAACAGGTTCAATTTTATGGTTGTGGGTGGAAATGTATCGTGTCTCACAGCAGGACTTCTGAACTACATGACCAAACAGTATATAATCTGTTTGAAGACAGTTATATAAAACAAGACAGCAACCTGTGGTTCTATTTACAAAAAACATCTCAATGTAACGAGGAGATTCATAAACACTGTCTGTATGAACATCTGACATGAGGTAGAGATTCAGATTCTATTATGATTTAACAGTGATAATATGAAAACATTTGTAATGTCAAAACATTCTCATACAACAAGTTTCTTAAATCAAAATGAACTGCTAACAGTATCTTTTTATGATAGAAAGAAAATATCCAAATTAAAAAAAAAATCAATCTGTGCTGATTACACAGCCCCTGAGGCAGTCACATATTATCCTAACATGCTCTGGTAACAGAAGGTGTCTTAAAGAAAAGGAAGTTACTACTTCATGTTATAATTAAACCAAAATCTTGAAGTGTAATAAAAAATCATTGCACAAATCACTCAGCACTTGAGCCAATTACAAAATTCTCCTTACATGTTCTATCCCACATTTACACAATCCGAACCTAAATCGCTGGCACTGATAGGGAAGAGAAAAATGTGTATGTTTTCATTTGCAACTCAGCAATTCTTATGCAATGTCCATTGCATAAGAATTGCTGGACAGGATAGCCTCCATTTCAGCTCGAAGCTCAGGGTAGCTGTTGTAAGTTGATGGCAGCTCCACTGTTGGGCCACAAGTGTGGGCAATTGGCCGCCGGGCTAGCCCTTCCAAAGAGGTGAATGTGAGGTGTATTTTTTTTACACAGATGATATCAGAGCCAGTCAGAAATGTCATCAGCTTCCGCTGACCTATTTCATCCAATCCCTTATGTACTGATGTAAAAACCGCAAACTCTGGCTCTCTGCTGAATTAGCTGGAGAAGCTGCTATCATCTTAATCACCTTCCGTGTTGTTGGTTTAATGTCCTCATACAGCTTCTTCATATCATGTACACTTGGGAAGAACTTCCTGAGTACTGGTCCTGCAACCTCTGCAATATTATCCAGTGCATATTTTGGGTGCTGGATCATTTGCTTGTGGGCAACTTGGACAAGCACGGCTCTCAAGTTATCTTGTGTTGGTACTGTTCTTACTCCCATCCGATCCATTAGATCAAGAAGCTCTTCCTGGTCATCACCGACAACAGCCTCTTGCAAAGCAGTGGACAAGAGATCACGCTCAGATTGACTAAGATACAACATCAGGGAGTCAAACAGCAAATCAGGGGAAAAGGAGTGTTCACCAAATATGACTGCTGCTGTAAAGGCTTGTGCCAGCCAAAATGGAAAATACCCATGGTCCTTCAGTCCCTTGGCCAATATCCTGCCAACAGATTTCCATTCCTCCTCTTGCCACTTTGGGGATAGAGCAGAAGGTGCAGATGTGTAACCCTCACATCTGCACCTTCTGCTGCACAATCTAGGAACTCTGTCCAGAAGGGGGCATATACATCCCTGGACACACCATCAGCATTTGCTCCCATCTCATCAATGAAGCTGTATTTCACAGAGTAGGTCATCATTGCTTCATCCTTGAATTGAGCAATCAGTTCATCCATGAGAGTCACTCTGTGAAGTTTCACAGTTACATGCAAAAGTTCACTGGCAGGACTTTGTGGTCGAGCAGAAGCCATCTCAGCATCATTAATAGGAGTTGAGGTGTAGGCAGGGGAGATGGTGTTTATTTGTTCCTCTTCTATTGCAAGGATTGGCTCATGTATGAGCGTATCATCAAGATCCCCTAAAAATGGCCCACCTGTCAAAGGACCAAAAATGACCTCTGATGTGTTGCACAAAGATGTAAGATCAATAATCTGAACAGCTGCAGTAGAGACAATTGCTGACATTGTGGCAGTGCTTTGCTCATCATCTTTGGCTGTGTGTATTTGATTGTCACTGTTATGTCCCTTTGGTGTCAGCTGCTCGACCTCTTCCATTGTGTCTTTATCTTGTCCAGATTCTGTTGTGCTGTCATCTGTCTGTATTTCAGCTCCTTCCTCTGGGTCATCTCCGCTGCTCAGAATCTTTGTGAACAAATAAAATCTTAACAACCCTAATTTATGTGTCTCATAGTAGTCTCCCACAGTTACATCCTCATCAATTTGTGCTTCCTGAAAGTCAACTATATCGTGACTGAAGTCTTCCCACTGTCCCATCGTTGACTTTTCATGAGGGAAAAACAGTTTTTTAGCCTGTGAAAGAATCTCAGTTTTAGTGGCTTTCTTGTTAATATCAAGAACTCTGGTTCCTCCACCACTGCGTTTTCTGACTTGTTTGTTGTCATGTATCCATCCTATTTCTATTTTTCTTGTTGTCTTCCAGGCCCTCTTGTTACCTTTTAGACACATTTTCGTTGGTTGCACTGTATTCTCCCTCTGGAAACCTTGATCGCTGTCTTTGTTGCTCATTGTCTCCATTTTTTTTTTTTCAGTTTTTGAAATAAGGACAGCGTTTTTGTATCATCTGCACCTCTTCTATGTTTATCCATGCAAAAACGCCTTGTGGCAATCCTGTCCCCATAGGCTGGAATGTAAGAAGCCATTGTAGCATCATCTATTTCTCCAATTACCGAGCTGTCTATCTGCAAAAAAAAAAAAAAAAGCATACATTGACATGACACAGATTAAAAATTTTATCTCCAAGAGCATTTACTTTTGTGCTAAATTCCAGGACAACCAATTATAATGACCTAATGGAAAAGATAACATGAGACAATACAAAAAAAGCTATTGAAGCTGAGACTTACATGATCCTGCTGCATTTTCTGAATACCCTCCTCAGGAACACCTCTGTTGCGAAGAAATATCCACAGACCATCATCTGGCGGGACGCCTGCGGTTGAGGATGTAGCCATTGCTGGCACTGCAAAAGTTAAGGGAAAGGGCAGAATCTACATAAATATGTGTTTCACCATCAATTAATACATTTAAACTGTCAAGACCAATTGTATCATGATACTGTCAAATTATACAAAGGCATAATGTAATCTAGCTTAAAACAGATGTCTCATGTCTTGACTGCTGATCTACAAACATGCTGTCTACATGTGTAATCATTTGAAAGTCAACCTGTCAGACAACACTTTAGTATGTTCACTGAAATCACTACCAAAGCTGAATTGTGTAGTGTCCTTTCAAGATGAAAGCCTTCAATATTTATTCATACACAATAACATTACTCAGGTGGTACAGAAGACTACACTCAGCAGCTCTGAGTGGGCTTTTATTAGAAGTATTAATGTTACTATTAAGATTACTTTTCATTGTAACCTACCTTACCAGGAAGCAGGCACAAAAAAACGTTTTGAATTTTAAATGGTTTTATTCAGCATATAGATAAACAAATCATTATGTGCATGGACGTTTCATGCGGGATCTTTCCTCAGTGTGTTTCACATGTGTCTCATAGTAGCCTCCCACACATGTGCACATTTTTATGTAAAATGTAATATAATAGTCTCTCTTTGTCAAAAATGGTGAAGCAAAAGTCTCCATTTGCTTGTAAAAAATATAAAACAAAATAGTATCTCCAACTGAGAACTGAGTGAGATTGAGTGCATACTATTTACTGTAAACTTTGAAACTCCAGCACTATATGATCTCAAACATGTAACTTTATCACATGAGTAATACCTAAAAGCAAATGAGTGACGTGAAAAACATTTCTATTCTGCTAAATTAAATGTAAGCACAATGACTTGACCTTTTCCATACTTGGATTAAGACATGCTAAGTATCAGAACTTTGTGGCAGGAAGAAGTAAAAAGTACACTAAAATACGAGTATAAGTTTTAATAAAGTAGAAGTGTAAGTCTAAGTAAGAACGAACTTGACCTTTTATATAGTATATAAAATATAGTAGCTACATATAAAGTAAACTTCAAATACACTGCCTGTTTTGGTATGAAAAATAAGTATACACGTAGTACACTCGAATAAACTACTTTTTGCTAAAGGTAACTCAGAACACTCGCCATGGTGAGTCAATGGTATCAATATAGTGATAGTACTGGCGACGTTTTGTTTGTTTGAATGTGTACGTGCCCATGTAAAACAATTTCTATGTTAATATTCTCATTATTTCTCCATAGTGTTAGCTTATGGGTCAATGACATGACACGCATATTTTTGTGTCCGAGTACAACATTTCCTTACAGAATAAATTAAGCAATTCACCACATGTGTTACTTTAAAGTACAAAATCTATTTCATGTTTATATATCTCCAGCACACTCATACAATACTTTTTTTTTCTTTTGGAGCACCTCAAACCCCCAAAATGTCAGGTGGCACAACCGTCCGAGCAAATGAACACACTAATTAAACTAGAAAATTAGTATGTCAGTGATACTGAATTTAAAAAATGTATACTGTGGCATTATTGCATTTTTGAAACATTTCAATTAAAACACTTCTTTCAAATAAAACAGTTTTTAATCTCTTGAGGCAGCTCAAAAACTTTTGTCCGTCAATTTGCAGTTTGCTAAATATCAGGAGGGCGCAACTGTAACATAGGACTTTTATTTGGAAGTGAAAACGAGATAACAGTAAAAAGGATTTTGTATCATCTAGAGGACCCCAACTGACATCTGAGACCAAGTGAAAAGTTTTGTAGATCTCTCTCAAATACTGATAAAAATTCATATTTTTAGTTCATCAGTAGGCTGAAACAATTTTCATGTCAGGTGGTACAACCAATGTAATACTATTGAAATATCATTTTAACTTAAAATAACAAATTTTATCTAAAATGATACATAGTTATTTAATGAAAAAGGTTAATGCTTATACAGTTGTCCAAGCAGATGCCTGTTTAAACTGAAAATAAGTTGTAATGTCAGGCGGCGCAACCAGTGAGTCAGTGGCACAACTGCCGGGAATGTCACTATAAGAGATAAATTGTGGTGCTAGAGCCATTATTAGTTACATTTCTATTTTTTTTCTTCTAATTTTTAGTTAAAATGTCATAATTTAAAGCTTTTTATTGTAATCATGATTTTGTATTGAGAAAATTTTATTTATACCAATTATCGGCCGATTATAGCCCTTTTCAAAGTATTCAACATCGCCAGAGTTTTGCCGATTTAACTCGATATATTTTAATTCCTCAAACAGTAAACTCTGTTCGGTGTCCAAGCCGCGCAGAATGATGACGTGGAAGATGGCGACGCGCGTTGGTGGCGGCTCTTCTTACCTCTCTGCTAATGCTTTGTGTGTGAATGACTCTCCTACACTCACACAGAGTTGTTCATTTAAGACTGAAGGTCCATCATGAAAAGCAACTTTCTGCTGTGCATAATGACCCACTGCTGGACACAGAGGGAACATCAGGCCCTCTGCTAATTTGGCTTGGATCAGCCTCACAGACAGACTGGGCACCGCCGAACAGTTTTCTGACCGATGCCACCTCTGTCATTCTCAATACTGATGAATTGGACCTTCTGGTGGCACAGGATCAGTTTAGACTGTTTTATTGTGATTATGACGGAAATCTGGCTTAACCCGCTTTTTCCCAACACAGACGCTAAGCTAATGAAGTGTCTGATGTGAATGTTTTAGATGGAAAATAGGTGGCGTTAGCACAGCTCCTCGGAGGCTACGTGATCATCAGCAGACTCATCCAGGGGAGGCTTCAGCATAGCTGGTAGGCCTGTGCTCAAAATATCAATACGGCAAAATATTGTATCGCACTCCTTGGGGATACGTGTATAGATACGGATTCTACAGAATCGATACGGCCTAAATATTTTGACAGTTGTTGTAAATACACTTTGGGTAATGTTAACAGTGGCACAGTTCAAGGTAGAAGACGAGCTACATAATGAAGCATATGTTCTAAATTTGAACTTAGGTCTCCCATCTTTGAGGATCTGAATTTATGTCTCTCAAGTTGTAAAACCACTTAAAACTCATCCTTGTTCTTTTTCTTCTCATAAGAAAAAAATAAACTTGTCAAGAATTTCACTTAAAGCATAGTCAATGTTCACAATTTACGTGTATCGGGATACGTATCGTATCGTGGCCTTAGTATCGGGATACATATCGTATCGTGAAGATGCTGGAAATACCCAGCCCTAGTAGCTGGGGACTTTTTTGGGGGGAGGAGGGGGGGGGCTTTTATGGCCTTTATTTGATAGGACAGTTTGAGAGAGACAGGAAAGCGGGTGAAGAGAGGGGGGGATGACATGCAGCAAAGGGCTGTGGCCGGGATTCGAACCTGCAGCCGCTGCTGGGGGTTGGCAGCCCCCCTACATGGGGTGGACGCTCTACCAACTGAGCTAATGTCTGCCCCGCTGGGGACTTTAATCAGGCTGTTTAAATAAGTTTGTGAAATAGGTACAGTGTCCCACAAAATATTTTGATTTCCTCATGCACATTACCTCATATTTAAAATAATAAAGTGGTTCTACCTGAACTAAAACCTGCTTCTGATAAACTAATGTGGACTGAAAGGCAGATGTGACAAAGAGTTCATAAACAATCTATTATTTACATTTTTAAAAAGGTAATTTGCTTTATTTTGCAGGAATTTGCCTCAGTTTAAAAATAAGAGGACTATAAAAAGAATGTTACCTTAAGTTGTTTTTTTCCTAACAACTTTTTGAAAAGTTGTTCTATCTTTACTCTAATCTTCCTCTAATTTTCATCAACAAGAAGTTCAAGATACAGAATGACTCTTTTTTTAAAGTGATATAATTAATTTCCCAGGAGTTTCCCAAGAGAATGCATTTTTGCATGTTTTTGTACTCCAAATTTCCTTTGTGGTGTAAAGTTTAACAAATAATCAGTATTTTTTTTATGACAAATATCGTTTTGGCATCGGCCTCAAAAAAATTCATATCGGTCGGGCCCTAATACCAATGCTATTAAGGTTCCTGCGAATCGATCAATTCTTCAATTATTCCCTGATTGATTCCTGCAGATTTTTCCTGTGAGCAAATGTTGGCCTGTAGATTTTCAGTGTCAACAATGTCAAACACATGTCACAGCAAAGATAACTTCTTCTGCAAGTTGCTGGTGTTTCCACTCACTTAAGGTTGTGCAGTAGGCTCCTTTTGTAAGAGATTAAACCATAATTTACACTTCTGAACCCTGTCAGTGGGAGGAATTGATAAGGAATTGATTAACAAAAAGACTCATGATATTGATTATTTTATGGAGCTGTTAACGATTTTCAACTGTAATTGGTATTCGATTTTCATCCCTAGTAAATATTAAATTAACTAATCACTTACAAAGGTAATTTTTTTTTCATCATTGATTTATCTTTAATTAATACAGTTGCATGAAAAAGTATATAAGACCTTTGGGATTACTTGGATATCTGCTTAAATTGGTCATAAAATATGTTCTGATCTTCATCTAAGACACATCACTAGACAAACACAGTTTGCTTAAACTAATATTGCACAAAAAATAATACGTTTTCATTTTTCGTTTTTATACAACACAATAAGTAAACAGTCAAAGTGCAGGGTTGAAAAGTATGTGAACCTTTGGGTTTAATAACTGGTTGACCTCCTTTGGCAGCAATAACCTCATCCAAACATTTCCTGTAGATCAGACCCATCTTCTACACCATGTTTTCTGTCATTTCTAATGCGGTCAGGTGGCACAACTGTTCCTCGTCAGTTGGTGCGACCGGGTAAAATATTAATTTAAACCATCAAATAACAAGCCAAAGTGAACAAAAGTAGATAAGTTGGATGAGAATAGCTATTTTATTGAATTCATTTATTTGCAAATTTTTATTTAATTTTTTGTCTTAAAATACAATATCAAATGACAAAAATGCTTAATATCTGGACTCTAGAATGTAACACGCTTGAATTATTGCAGATAAAAAAAACATACCCACAAATTAATAATGTATGAGTCACCACAGACACTTAAGGAATACTTGCCCAAAATGTCACTTAAAAAAATTAACAGAAATATATAAAAATACTTACATATTATTGGTTGTGCCACCTGACATTTTCTGGGGTTGTAGAGCTAAAAATACTTCAAAAAAGTAATTTAAAACATAAAAAATGTTAGGTAACGGCTGAAATCCGTTAAAGCACTTTGTCCTTGACTCAAAAATATGCATTACATCCATTTTGAAAAAACTTTTTAAAAATACATTTTTAGACCCTCAGTTCGTCATTGACCCTTATACTATGAGCATATAAGTTAACGTCATGACGAATGACTCGTTCAACATTGCCAAGCCAATGTAGAAGCAATGCAATTTTTTAATGCCACATCTTCGTCTATTCCGTAAGTATTACATCGAACAATAGGCTTATATAAAATATAAGGATAAAGTCGAAAACCTAACAAGGGTATCATATCCTGTGTGTGGCTAATAACATACCTTACATTTACTGACCCGGTACGGACCGGTAGAAAGTTAAGGATAAGGCATATGCCGGACAGGATCTCTGATCCGTGCAGGACACAGGAGCCACCACACATCCACGGGAGTCGTCTGCAGGTTGGAGGTTCTCGCGGGATTTCGAAGTAGCTCGATACTTCAGGAAAAAAAAAAAATTACTCCTAAAAACAGGAGGAAAAAATTACCACGAAAAACAGCAGGTTGGAGGTTCTCGCGGGATTTTCGAAGTATCTCGATACTTCAGGAAAAAAAATCACTCCTAAAAACAGGAGGAAAAAATTACCACGAAAAACAGCAGGTTGGAGGTTCTCGCGGGATTTCTAAGTATCTCGATACTTCAAGAAACAATTACTCTGAAAAAACAGGAAAAAAAAGTCATCTGAAAACAGAAAAAAATTACTCCTAAAAACAGAAATAATTATAACAAAAAACAAACCAATAAAAAAACATTAATCAGAAAAACAAAATTAATTACCATAAAAAAATTACTCCTAAAAACAGAAATAATTATAACAAAAAACAAACCAATAAAAAAAAATTCATCAGAAAAACAAAATTAATTACCACAAAAAAACAAACCGAAGAATAAATTACTCTGAAAAACCGGAGTTGTTTTTTTTTCATCAAGTGAATGCAATACGCTTCCGTATGATCTTGACCGAAAAGATATAAAAATTAATCAAGTACACATTAATATGCAAACTTTAAAAATATCTCACTAACATCATTAAGGACATCATGATTACAACAAGCCATGAACATTAGGAATGATTCCCGGAAATTTTACCTTGTGACCTTCTAATGTTTTCAGTTTCTTTTCTTTGATTATGTTTTTCAAAGGTCTTACAGAAAATGCATTAACAGGCCAGGAATGACCATGACACCTTGAACCATAGCCTTCTGCAAGAAGTAGATCAGCCATCAGTTATCCAATGCAACAACATTTTGCTCATTGTTTACCACTGATGCTTAACATCCTTAAAATGTTACATAGAACACCTTTACGACCCTGGTCATATTTTGTTTTGTATTATGTGTGTCTTTGTAGGCTGTACCAGGAGGGATCTCATGTATGCCTGAAATGTGAACTTTGCAGGAGGAAATCCAGGCTTGGCCAAGTTCAAACAGGCCAGTTCAGCTTGCTCCCAAAGCATGTGTTTTCTGTGTATAATTCAATTGCTGGGGGAAAAAAAGTAAATGTAAAGTAAATGTGTATCAGTACCCTGATTTTTTGGGCAATGTTTAAAATGAAATAAAGTGTACTGATATGTCAGTTAAAACTTAAGTTTGACTCAAGTTGCTGCTTGGGACCTGGTGGATTTTGGGCTGTTCATATAGTGTCTTGGTCATGGGGCAAAACACAAACTAAATTTCAATTCAAGAAAGTTCCCTCTTCCATAAAATAATTGGTATTAATTTTGGTTATAGAGTGGAAGAGAAGAGAGACATCTTGATAGGATAGCTACATCAGATCATTTCACTATGCCTTTATGCAAAACTGCTGCAACAAGGCTCTTTACATTTAAACCTTGAGAGATTTTCACTAACATGTGCTGATACCCTCTAGTTATGAAACCAGACTTTACTCTCTCTGTAGAAACTGCATTGGTCACTGGGGATCATGGACAGGTGGTTGTAAAACCTTGAATAAATGCCCAGGGTTTGCCTAGGTGAAAGCTGAAGGCCTGCTCTTCACATCTGGCTTTACCCCGGGGATCTGGGGTAGAGTGACATGACACCCAATTAGTTTTACAAGCCCGGGCATTATAAAAACCAATGATCATAGACACACTTTGTTCTTTCTTTAAATTAGATTTTTAGGTGTTTGACAGTAAAGTGTAAGTAAGAAAAGGTTATTATCTGATAGTTATTTAGTTTGCCAAATGCAAAAGCTGGTGGCCCAGGCCACAAGCTTGCTGAAGATTTTATCACTTCAGCACAATAAGGGAAATCACTGAGGGAGCTGTGGTGAGCACTTTACAGTTATGTAGTAATTTAGTCTGCACTCAACGTACAAAAATGACTGAAATGTGCTTCACCTTGAATAATTTGGTTACATTCCAATATTTTGGGCTATAAAATCAGTTATTTCAAAGAAGTGCCAAGGAGTCTTTAGTGTAGATGCTCGTATTGATGAATGGACTAGAGCTCTTGGCCTGGACAACGGGTTTTGTTTCTTTCTGTTTGTTTGTTTTTTGCATTTTGCATTTGTTTTGGAGAATATTATGCTTTTCAGTTTTTTCCTCTTTGCATTTGTCAGAATTGTCTCAGAGAACCACCCAGCCAATCTGTTGCTTGCTTAGTAAAATTCATTTTACTCGTAAAGCAGAAGACCCTAAAATCAATGCCACACTTTGAATCAGAGCTCAGCAGAGATTTGTTGATTTGTTTATTTTTAAAAGAGGGAAATGGGATGGTACATGTTAATGAACATACAAATGTAAACATGCTAGATTATAGCCATGTGGCTAATTTCCATCTCTAGTCCCATTGGCAGGTTGGTGTTGTACAAAACATTTATACACAATAAAAACAAAACAAGACAAAACAAAACAAAACAAAGACAAAGCAAAACAAACAATATGAAACAAAGCAAGCATAGTTAATCATCAAAAAAACATTTAGGCCAAGGGGCTGGTTAAAGTGCAGTGCTAAAGTAAAAAGTGCATCATTGTATGGCAAATTGCCCCCAAAAAATAAAGTGCTATTTTGATTGCGTAATGCTCAATTGCATATTACAATAATCTAATACCAGCGATGGTAATTTGTGATACCTAGTGTCTCACAGCAAGTTGTCCAAGTGCTGGTGATTTTTTTGTTTTTACTAAATACTAAATCAATGTGCTTGTATTTTGTGATTATTTTTTCTTGATAGAGTGTAACGATAATGGTAATGTTCCAGTTAAAGTACGAAAGATAAATCGTGTTCACAGCAATTAAGTGAAGTGATGGTTTACAAAAGTGTCAGTCGATGTCGGTACAATCATGTAAAATTATGCATTCCTTATACAGATCAACAATTCATCAGTCTTCAATGCAAAATTTAATATAATATTATTGCCTTCTTTCTTAATGTTAATGTCTGTCTGTTTAAAGCACCCCCAAGTTTATGTTTTGATGCACAATTTTTAGTTTATTTTAAGGTCAGAGTACTAACTTCAGTTCAAGTACCCTTTTAAAATACAGGAGGTTGTCCATTACTTTTGTTATTGGTTTTCTCAAATGAATTGCTAATTTTACAGCCATAACCACCTACAAAGTCCAGATTATTTCACAAACAAAAAATGAAGTCTGATGAAAAATGTCTGTATTTTGCTGTTATCTTCTGAGTGTCTAAAATATTGGCACCTATAGGGGACTGCCCAGGGTGCAACCTGAGGAATGGGTAGGAACTAAATGCAAAAAAATGGTGCACCTACAGTATGCATCATGTCTAGACATTAAAAAAATTCTCAGCACCCGTGTTGCAAAGTGAGCTACAATAATTTAAGGATAAAACTTAGGCTGTTTTGACCATTTCACATGTTGCCTTTTCTTAAAAGCTAGTTATGTTTTTTAGTTCCTTTGCAACACACTGTACTAACCATGTATAGCAGTTTGATTTACCAGATTTTACACCTGTCATCTCCTGAACTCATCCTGCAAAACTTAAATGTTAGAAACACTTGTTCCCTCTCAGTAAATAACTGGACCAATCTGTGTCTCTTCTGGGGAAAGAGGTTGAACCAAGAAAAGTCACAGTAAGTCTGTAGACAATGGCAGTCAGTGAAGAGGATAGCATGAATCAGCTGCTACAGCAGCTTTTTCTTTTTTACGACACAAAATACCCTAATTTTAAAGGTAATATTATGCTATTGTACAGTTTTCATTACTTTCTGAGTATTTTGTATGTCTCTTCTGCTCAATACAAGAGTACTTTTATGCACAAGACAACAAAGACCACAGCATTGGGACTTCTCCATCTCCCCCGTGAACAGTGCCAGTACCTGCCTGAAAACAAAATGGCTACATTACTAGACTAAATTCCCTCCTAGTATCCAGCGCCTGATATTTGTACTGCATCCCAGCATAACCGTGCAGCACCTTTTGAAACTCAGTAAAGGCATAAAAATGTTGTTTTATTCATTCATTTTCTGTACCACTTATCCCTTTTCTGGGTTGCAGGGGGGCTGGAGCCTATCCCAGCTGTCACTGGGTGAGAAGCGGGATACACCCTGACTGGTTGCCAGTCGATTGCAGGGCCACATAGAGAGACAGACAATCATTCATCCTCACACTCATACCTAAGGGCAATTTAGAGTCACCAGTTAATGGGAATGTTTTGTGGTCTGCGGGAGGAAGTCAGAGTGCCCGGAGAGAACCCACGCATGCACGGAAAGAACATGCAAACTTTATACAGAATGGCCCAGTCCAACCTGGATTTTGGACCAGGGACCTCCTCTCTGTGAGGCACGTGCACTGTCTGCTGCGCCACCATGCCACCCATGTTGTTTTATGTTCTTTATTATTTGTACAATGTTATCTTCATTCATTCATTCATTTTCTATACCTGGCTATCCCTTTCGGGGTTGCGGGGGGCTGGAGCCTAACAATGTTATCTTACATTATTTAAAATACATGCCAGCAGAAATAATGCTGTATTTACTAAGTTTATGTTATTGAATATTGTTTTTAATGTATCTTTAAAAACCAATTCATTGTCTGTCTAAATGTACTCATACCAATGCACTAATTTCATTTAAACAGCAGGACATTTTCTCCTGAATGTCATTGACTGACCACATTAGCACACCAGTGGAAGAACATCGTACACCACTTGAAAGTCGATGAAAGAATTTTCATCATCATCCCTCTTTTTTAAACTTCAGTAAGTGGTTAATAACACACACTATATTGGTTGGACATTCTAGAGAAAGACTATTAGAGTGTGTGATTACATTGTCACTGATTGCATCGTGGTTGCTCGGAGGTCGGAAAAAACTGGGTTGAGAGGGTCACACAGGGAAGACTTCATTATCTTGACATGCACCAGCAGCCGCCCTGTTTCAACTATTAAATACTGTGAAAGCTGGTGCCTTCAAAAGCAAGCATTAAGTACATTCGTCTGTGACACCATGAAGCAATGACACTGAATCAGTGTTAGAGTTGGTTGTCAGGTTTGATCGTATGCGCTTATTCTTACTGTGACTCTTTCAGGTATCCAGGAGCTAAAGACTTTCATAAATTTGCTTCCACTGCTGCAACAGTAGCTTTTGAATTGTCAAACAACCAGCTACGTGCTAGTCAGGTTAATCCATCATTTGCCTTCTCATTTGGACTTTTAATCTGAATATTGTTCCTTTGTAAATAAATGTAAATGTTTACTACAAAATAAAAATATCTTTTATTGAGAACTCTTTTGCTTGTGAACAAGAAAAAAACCTTGTCAAAGAACGGTAGGGAGACTTAAATCAGACAATTTGCTGCCCTGTTCTTTCTTTTGAGAATGGCAGTGGGAGAAAAAATGATGAATCATGTCTGTACATCTAGAACACCTCTTAGGACTGTATTTTGTTTTTTGGTAAAACTTGCATGGGCGAACCTGAGAGCATTTGTCTCATTCAGTGTTCAAAATACGTCATCACAGGGATAATTTTAATCAAAATCTGACATTGCTTTAAGATAAAACATACTCTTTTCTCCAAAAGAAATCAAGTGTGATTCCCATGTCAAACATTAATATTCATGCTTTATTGTTGACCCTGAAAGAAACATACATAAATACATATATTTAAAGATAAATAAATACATAAATTATCAGTATTTAAACAGCCACACTGTCTCGGTGAAGTCCATGGATTCTGATTTTGACAAGTGTAGATGAGGTATTTACAGCTGAGGTCTACTACAGTTCATGAGTTGCTTGGAGGTGGGGTAATTGAGGGGATCGTAACTGGCAGGCAGGTCCGGTTGTATTTTGATTCGATGTTTTGGCTCTGTTAGCAGGAGGTGAAAGTTTTCCAGAAGAAGTTTTTACAGGGAGCTTTGCGGTCACGCTGAGGCAGCGATAACCGGTTATAGACAGCCCTCTCCTCCAGACGGGACTCCAGTGGGTCCTCCAGGTCCACAGCTGAGGACAGCTCCCCTGGCAGAATTTTGGTGTCCAGAACTCCATCTAATAAGTCTGACACAAGCTTGAGAATCAGCTCTTTGCGCTCTTTGCTCATGTCCTTGACAAAGAAAATCAGAAAAAAAGATCACATGAAAAAGGAAAAAAAAGAGGAAAACACAACATAATCAAATTGTGAAATACGTGCAATCCTTGGCTCTGATATCAAGAATTATTTGAATACTTTACTGTCAAACTGTTTTATTCAGTAAAAATTTTTCATTAACAGAAATAAACATCCAGATCCCCTTTTTCCCCCTTTGTTCAAATGAAAAGAAATCTAAATGACACAGTAGTTTAAAAAGATATGTCCTACTGAGATGTATGAGGACCCTTAAATCTTTTAAAGACATATTTACATTTATTTGACCATTCTTATTATTATTTTACTAAAACTGTTTTCATTCAATAATAACATACTTCAAAATCTTTTTAAATTGCACTAATTCAGATTCTTTTTAACAAAAAGGTAGATTATTTAATTAATGATGCTTTGACATTAGCACAATTAATAGAAAATGTATTTTCATATACATATTTTATCTGAAAATTGACATTTTGTTGTATCAACATTATGAATTCATTCTTTCGTATTACTAAATATATTTTATTCACAAGCTTTTAACATCAAACTTCTTTTAAAATCATATTATCCAAGTACTTTTTTCCTACAAAAGTTATAACATCCTACTGTGAAATTCCATAATAATTGAAAAAAAATGCACTCGATATCAAGGTGTGTCAATATTAGATAATTATTATTCTTTATATTATAACAACACCTGCTTGACCTGCTCTTTAATTTGTAGTAGCCTACCTAACTTCAATTTTTTGTTTTTGAGTTATTTTATAGAACCTTTTAAAAAATTCCAATGTTGGCATCTGTAAAAACAAAAGTAACATTTTGGAATTAAAATATTACTTATGGGATAAATCCATAAAATCTTTTTGGATGCAAATTTACTTTTTTTTTTTCAATTATTTCATTATAATGACCACTAAAATGAAACTTCCCTTTTCTTATTTATTAGCACATAACTCGCTTTTTCTAAGTTAGTGTTTCTTATACTTGTTTTCTCCACTAAATGGTTGCATCTGTGAAAACTGACAATTTCCCAAAAAAAAGAAACTCTGAAATGACCTGAAAAAATGAAAAGACTTCATACCCTGTTTACATGGATGGGGCTCCTTTCGTCCACAGGAAGCACGGCCGCTGCCCTCACGCTGCACAGAACCCCCATGAGAGCTGCTAACACCAGCAGGAGCTGCATGCTGTGGCAAGGAGAGCAGGTGACACACTGGAGCTTCAGCCACAGGAACAGGATGCTCACTCGCAGATGAGACTATGTGTGTTAGGGAGAGAGAAAGAGAGAGAGAGGTGGAGACTGGAGAAAGATGGCAAAAGTGCAGTGATGGTGTCAGCTGGACACAAAGATTTGGAAACCAGTGATGTTTCTTCTGCTCTACCTCCAAAGCCCCTCACTCTTTTATATGCTTCTCCCCCCTACTACTCCTCCACTGCTGACGTAGAGGGGGGTGGGTGTATGTATGACGGACGTTGGAGGGTGTATGAGTGTGTGTGTGTTTTGAGCGTGTGTGTTTGTGTTTGTGTGTGCAGAGGAAGAGAAATGAAGGGTTCAAGACAGAACAAATGGAAGCATTCAACAGTTAACCTTTTTTTATTCAGGCAATTCACCAAGGGGGACATCTGCAGCAGTGACGTCACAGGGCTAAAACCAGGTTCTGACATCAACATGGGACTAATGTATTGACTGTTTGGATGAATAATGTCAAACAAGACCTTCTGATGTAAGTGAACAAACAGTTTCCAAACTTATCACTTACTAACAGTTCTGCATCAAAAACTCATCCCAAGAAAAAAACATATCATTGGTAACTTTCATATCCCATCAAACGAGAATACTTTTTTATCAGCATCTGATTCCTGTCATTCTGCTTTAATGTCCTGTTCTGACACCTTCTGATTACAATACAGCAGTCTGACACTCATCCCAACTTCAGGCAGTGTGTTTGCACTGCACCAATCCATAGAGGTTAACATGTTTGTTTTGAAAAGGAGAAGCTATTTGGCAGACTGAATTCAATGCAACGATTTGGTCTACAAAACATGTGATAAGAAAACATGTAAATAAGAGCAATTGAGTTTAATTTCTCCACGCATCCTGCTTTCTAACCTAATAAAGTCCTAATGTTTTTCCATTAATATTTTTGGTTCCACTTGAGGATTCTACTCATTAGAAGAAAGTTTGGCCTTAGTGTCTTTGCAAATTGTTGGATTATAGTGGAACTCTTTATACAATATGATGCCGTATAGTTATTTTAATTTTCAGTTTAGGAAGATAAATAGCCACCATTAAATGTGATTCATTCAACCAATCTATAGGTTTCCACTAAAGTGTTCGCCCACAGTGAATTTATGTTTGCACTCTTTGCATTGTTAAACTTGGCCTTGCCGCCCATATCTATCTATCTATCTATCTGTCTATCTATCTATCTATCTATTTGAATAGTGACAATTCATAGCAAGTGTTATCTTAGGCACATTACAATAAAGAAGGTTGAAGCCATTTTCCTCTTTTCATAGATACACAAATATGCATACATACACATATAAACTCATACATTCAGTTGCAGGAAAAAGTATGTGAACCATTTGGGATTACCTGGATTTCTGCTTAAATTGGTCATAAAACATGTTCTGATCTTCAACTAAGTCACATCACTAGACAAACACAGTCTGCTTAAACTAATGCCATTCAAAAAAATAGAAAGTAGTAAACATTAACAGTGCAGGGTGGAAAAGTATGTGAACCTTTGAATTTAATAACTGGATGACTCTCTTTTGGCAGCAATAACCTTAACCAAACGTGTCCTGTAGTTGTAGATCAGACCTGCACAATGGTCAGGAAGAGTTTTGGAACATTCCTCTGTACAAAACTGTACAGAGGAATGTCCGGTGTGAGTCGCTCTTTTGAGGTCATGCCACAGCATCTCAATCAGGTTGAGGTCAGAACTCTTGGCCATTCTGTTGAAGCCATTCCATTGTTGATTTACTTCTATGCTTTGGGTCATTGTCCTGTTGCATCACCCATCCTCTGTTGAGCTTCAGTTGATGGACAGATGGCCTTAAGTTTTTATGCAAAATGTCTTGATAAACTTGGGAATTCATTTTTCCGTTGATGATAGCAATCTGTCCTGGCACTGAGGCAGCAAAGCAGCCCCAAACCATAATGCTCCCTCTACCATACTTCACAGTTGGCACGAGGTTTTGATGTTGGTGTGCTGTGCCTCTTTTTCTCCACACATAGTGTTGTGTGTTCCTACCAAACAACTCAATTTTGGTTTCATCTGTCCACGGAATATTTTGCCAGTAGTGCTGTGGAACATTCAGGTGCTCTTTCGCAAACTTCAAACGTGCAGCAATTTTTTTTTTTGGCAGCAATGGCTTCCTCCGTGGTGTCCTCCCATGAGCTCCATTCTTGTGTGATGTTTTACGTATTGTAGATTTGTCAACAATAATGTTAGCATGAACTTGAGGATTCTTATTAACCCCACTGAGCATTCTGCGCTGTGCTCTCACAGTCATCATTACAGGACGACCACACCTTGGCAGAGTAGCAACAGTGCTAAACTTTCTCCATTTGTAGATAGTCTGTCTTACTGTGGAAGACATGGGCATCAAGGCTTTTAGAGATACCTTTGTAACCCTTTCCAGCTTCATGCAAGTCAACAATTCTTGATTGTAGATCTTCTGAGAGCTCTTCTGTGCGAGGCATGGTTCACATCAGGGACCTGCCTCTTGGGAACAACAAACTCACAACTAGTGTGTGCTTTTTATAGGGCAGGGCAGCTTTAACCAACACATCCTATCTAATCACATTAATTGGACCCCAGGTTGGCTGACTCCTGGCTCAAATTAGCTCTTAGAGAAGTAATTAGCCTAGTGGTTCACATGCTTTTTTCACCCCGCACTGTGACTGTTTACATATTGTGTCACATAAAAACATGAAAACTTATAATTTTTTGTGTGGTATTAGTTTAAGCAGACTGTGTTTGTCTAGTGATATGACTTAGATGAAGATCAGAACATATTTTATGACCAATTTATGCAGGAATCCAAGTAATCCCAAAGGGTTCACATACTTTTTCCTGCAACTGTACATACAATGTGAATTTATGTTAAATGATGTAAATTTTGTTGATGGTTGATATAGGATAAAGCACTTGAGTTAAGCAGGTCCTTGTAATTGATTGTCAAGATCATACTAATATATGTTTGCTGTTTGTAGGAAATAACATGTGTTTAATTTTGTTGATCCCTCTAAAGAGAGAATTGTAATGCATAATGGAAACTATTTGTAATTGTTTTCTAGGACCATAGCTGCAGGCTGTTGACACCAGCAATCCCTGACTGCCTACAAGACTCCTAGTTAAACAGATTGGATAAGCTTGAGGTTTTTGCCTGTCAAAGTTAAGCCTTACCAGCTTTTCCTACCTGCACTGGGTAACAGATTTATTGATTCATCAACCAATTCAGTTGAGACGGGTGGCTGTCTATTCATCAGTCTAGTTCCACATACCAGTTAGAAGGAATCTTTGCCATATTGTCTTTGCACATGGGAGCGGCACTTGATTTATACAGTTATTTTACTATGTCCTTGAGAAATATGGTTGTCAAGCAATGTGTGTTTTTGAATATATATAAAAAAGAGTTTCAGTCCAACTTTCTTTGCTAATTGTGTGGTCATGGTAAATTTATGTTGGCACCTCTTGTATAAAAAGATTCTCTAAACCTCCACTTCACGAAGACAGCTGTTTACCAATCAGTCAGGATTAGCTTGAGGTTTGTGCCTATTAATTAAGACTTTGACCTTTCTACCTTCAGTAGGTGCTGTCTCATGATGAATTTATGTTTGGCAGTAGATAAATAAATAAGCCTGCAAAATGGTAGACCTGCTAATTGCACGGAAAACTAACTAATGCAAATGCTTGAAGTCTTATTCCTGTGGGTAGTGAGAAATCAAAAATTATAAGATGTTCCATGCAGACATACATTTTTTGGCAGAGAAAAGGCTTGGTAGACATAGATTATTATGAGTGTTTCTTTTTAAGGGAAACAAAGATGTTGTTTTTCCCCCTCCACACAGCATTAAAGAGTTTTACCACACAAAATAACCATAATTTAAATTTTGCATGAAACATAATTTATTTAAAAACTTGTGCTGCAGCACGCATACAATGTCAAGTATGTGTCAGAATGTAAAATACTGATGTCTTGTTTAGCAGGCTGAATAGTTACTAAACGCGACTCACTAATTAAAAAGCAATGGTTTTCATATGTACACCAAAACCAAACTATATCATTCCCAGAGGTAAACTCCACAGGGAAACTCATTATGGAGACCTGATTACAATAAAGTTTGCGGAGAAAATTGCGACAAAAGTTTGTAAAGCTGCAATCAAAAGTACAAGGGGAAATCACTGAAATACCATGTCTAAAGTTTACTGGTTTGTTGTTGTGATATCTTTGGACAGTTCTGTTGGGGGAGAGCAAATAGTAATTTTACTCTGATGGATTTCATGTTTTAATGGATTTTTCATGCTATCAATACAGTGTTTAAGCTATACTTTCTTACTTTACCTGCAGAGGGCCTAAAGCTATTTTAAGGATTAGCTGACTGCTGAAACAGCATTAATGTGCACTGTGTTAAAAGAATGGACAATAGCAGGTCTCTTTAAAAGTATCTGGAGACGAGCCTTTCAATGACTTCAAACTGTTACCCGTGTCAGCATGATCATAGAAAGATCTGATGCCAATGGGCAGAGAAGTCCCCTTTTGGTTCACCTTGCAAAGTCCCAACTTTTTTTTTACCATTGCATGCTGTTTATACTCTTGGCATTCATTTAACAACAACAACAACAACAACAACAACAATAATAATCACTCATTACTCATGAAATAATAATACATATAAATAATTATATTTAAACCAAATAATATAACTGCTAAGTGATCATTTGTTTTGATACATAGAAAATGAGATACTAAAGATATCAATAAAAATGTATTGCGTACACTCTGTGAGTTGTAAAGTTGCACAAACTATTTATGACAAATTAAATGCAGAATACATAGAGAGATCGACAATATCAGATGACTATGAAACCCTCCAAACTAAGAGGTCAGTAGCATTTTAACAAATATTTCTGTTCATAAGCTGTCAAAATATAGTTTGACTTACACTTGCCGACATCTTGTTTCTCATCTTGTTAGTAGTCAATATTGAATTAGTGAAGTTTAAGCTTACTGGGGTACTATTCCTGGTATCAGTAAGAAAGTCTCAAAAAGTTATACGAAATTAATAAATCCTGATTATGTTATACTGCTAGTGGATGGGAAAGTTTGGTTGGTTTATCATTTTACTTTTTTATTCTTACACTTTGTCTTTTTTAGTGCTGTTAAATGTTTAAACTTGCTGAATTTGATCTGACCAGGGTTATAAGGTTTAAGCTGAGCTGGGGCTGCTTTTAGAATTGTTGCACATGATTTAATTTAGCGGCAAAGCTTTAAATGTGATTTGATTGATTCCTCTGGAAATCCTGAAATTGCAGCAGATACTGTTGGTCAAACAAACAGGGGATATCTTTTATTTCCATCGTTACATTCAGATGAACATTTAAAACCATGTAGTGCTAGGTCTGCCAACGTCACACAATGTGGAGGAGGTACAGTAATGTTCATCATTGTTGCATGTTGGACTGATTTAAATATAAAACAGATGACGTCTGAGGTCTCCACAACAAGAAAGTTGATGCAACTGAAGGCAATTGTGACACTTCAAACTGCTGAAACACTGACTGACCTGAACAATGTTCTAGAGCCGAGGGCTTTTATCTTAAATTCAAAGAGAACCCCCAATGCTGTAGAGAACAGTCTACTTCAAATGCATGCCTCTAAAGCTCCACTGTTTGGCTAAACTGGCAAAACCATGCTCATAAAAGCTTAGAGGATGCCATCTTGTGACTGAATAATACAACTGCATTTAAAGTTGATCAGTGTTGCAGAACTAGCCTCGTCATCTTTCTAAGGGAAATCCTGGGTATTATGACAAATTGAACAGGCAGTTGTGTCTTTTTTATATGTCAGGAAATTAAACAAGCGAGCTCTCTACAATTGAAAAAAAAAAAAAAAAAACACCAGATGGAAAACACTGTTGTTAATGTCCGATGGTCCCTTTCACATCTTTCAAAATGTTTTCTCTCCTATCTTCAGAACAGTAGCCTTATTTTCTCATAGCCCTCTCATGATACAAGGACACCTAATCGAGCACAAAGTCCTAAAAAATTGGGACATTTACAATAGATTGTAAACACAGAATGTGGTGGTGTGCAACTATTTGCTGCCAAGTCATTTCACTACAGCATAAAAAGATGTTCAATGTTTAAACTGATAAAATAACCTTTTATTTTACATATACACACGTTAAAATAATATGTTAATGTATGCCTTATGTTCCAGAACAGTTGGAATGGGATCAATCAATCAATTTACCAATTCATAACATGTAACTTTGAAGACACTTTATAATAGAGCAGGCCAAAGCCATATCCTTCGTGTTTATATATCTATATATATCTATACATATATATATAAATACATATATATATATATATGTATACATATGTGTGTGTACATATATATATATGTATACATATGTGTGTGTATATATATATATATATATATATATATATATATATATATATATATATATATATATATATATATATACATATATATATACATATATATACATATATATACATATATATACATATATATATACATACATATATATATATATATACATACATATATATATATATATACATATATATATATACATATATACATATATATATATATATATATATATATATATATATATATATATATATATATATATATACATATATATATACATATATACATATATATATATATATATATATGTATATATATATACTGTGGCTGTTTACATATTGTGTCGAATAAGAACATGAAAACAATTTTTTGTGCGGTATTAGTTTAAGCAGGCTGCGTTTATCTAGTGATGTGACTTAGATGAAGATCAGAACATATTTTATGACAAATTTATGCAGAAATCCAAGTAATCCCCAAGGGTTCACATACTTTTCCTGCAACTGTAGAATGTCAAGACTTCTAACAGTAGTGCTCTAACTATGTATGCTGACGATGTTTTTCTCGTGTTCTTTAGCAGGCTGTGATTTCCATCACATTCAATACATTGCCATCTGAGGGATCAGAGGTCAAGGGCATTCAGTTTTAATTTTGTCCTTGTCCCTTGAGTGCAGATATATCCCATGATTTATTAGCCCGACAAATCATTTAATTCAATGCAATTGCAGGTTCAGGAAAGTTGTTCATAACCTGTTGACAGATTACACAATCTTTAGTCAAAAACGATCACCATTAGTAAATATGAACAACTGAGCTTTCAGGAGTTCTTCTTTCAACCCAATCATGGTACTTTTGCCTGTTAATGTACCTGTGAAATATTTCAGGCGTTTTCTTTTTATCACTAGCAACTTTCCTTTTCTTACCAGTCTTCCAGTTTCACTGGAATGTTTGACACCAAATTCAGATACTGTTTATTAAAAAGTAATAGGTGTTTAAGTTCTAACATTAACCCTTTAAGGCCCAAGACCATAGATTATAGCCAAAAAATTCAAATTTTTTGGAGCTGAAATGTTTGTTTCACTTTCTGCTAAAATCCTAAAAAATTCAAAATGTTCAATGTTGATACATTAGCCGTTTTTGGCAACTGATAATCCATTTGAGGACATTTTAATCATTTATCTGGTTGTATTCAAATTTTTTTTTGTAATTTGTAGATCAAATTGAGTAGATAGAGGTATTATAAAAGTATGTATCAAGTATGATACAATTGGCTTTATAGGGTTAATAACCTTGTCTATGGGGCAATCTCATCCATACAGTTAACATGCACTTAAGTCAGGTCCCTTTTGCAAGGCTACTCATTTGCAGTGACCAGCAGCAAGAGCAACTCATGAAATACATATTAACCCGTGTTGGGTAGGAAAATGTTAGTGCATTTGGTTAAAAGTTGGAAAGAAGGGACAGAGACTTTGTGCCAAAATCAAACTCCTTTAACTGATCGGAGGCTCCAACTCCATTTAGTGTATTTGTACAGAGGCAGATCTAGCACAGAACTCAAACTAACCATTTTATGTTTCCAATTTATTAGTTTTTACAAAAACACAAATCTTTGCTCAATTACAAAACAATTTCTCGACAAACATTCGATGTCTGGATTTACAACTAAGAGGTAACTTAAGATGACTGACATTATAACGACTCCGCATAGAGCTTTACTGCAGCGCAAACTCACTACTGGCAGTCAATACCAAATACTACAAGTTGTGATTGCATATTAGATTCCCATTTTAAAATACACTTTCTTGCATTGTGAAGCTCCAATTCAATAGTCACTTTCATTTCAAACACTATTTACTTGAAACTTTCCTCTAATGAAGTGAAAGTTAAAGGTTAGATCATCTTATTTCTTACATATTTGGTCTGGGATCATCTTATCATCTAAACAACACATTTTTCTTTTTTTTACAGGACACTTTCTAAGACAGGAATACTATGATAGCTTAACAAGGAATTTTAGGCACAATCGAGTTAATGTGTGGAGGACACATTAGGGATATACAGTAATTACAAGATGGCATCTGTGTGAGTTTTCATCCGAGCACAGATTGATATCAAACATCACAAATAAAAGTACAACAATAGATTACATATACATTCTTTATATGGTATGTAATATATTGCATAATATGTAGATGCAGCAAATCCAATAGACAGTACATGGTTTCAGTGTGAGGTCAGGTTCTCTAAACTCAGCCTAGCCCATTAAACTGCTCTTGACCAAAATCTGATAAGACATCAACAGAGTAAAAATGACAAACCAAATGTTACCTGTAAATAAATTATCACTAAAAGTGTGTAAGACTGAAGGAAACACCTGCAGGAACTAACACTTTCATTGCTCACACAAAAAGCTCAACCCACTGATTTTTATCATAAGCCCTCATCATAAAATCTTCAAGAAGCTCTCTTCAGTGGTGCTTAACTTTTCAGGAGGTGCTGACGCCATAGGACACGGTGGTTGATCTGTGGTTTGAGAAACATGTAGAGGATGATCAGGTTCTTGTTGCGGGTCATGCATCATTCAATACCTATGGTGGATAAAAAGAAAAAAATATAAGCACACATTTTAAATACAGTGGTGCAAGTACTATGTAATTTGTCATTAAATCCAGTAGTTAGCATTGCACTGATTCTCTCAACAAAAGGACATTTCTTGAATATTGCCACCAAAAAGCTCTGGTGTGAAAAAAAGAAAAAAAATAATAAAATGAGCTACAACATGGCCAAGAGACTAGATATTTGCCACTATCCGGATTTTAATTTTGATTTCATATAAGGTTATGGATCATGGCAGTCACTTGAGTGTCTAATCAATTTTTTAAAAAGATAATCAAAAATGATGACATTTAATGTCACAAAGTCTGTGGTTCTAGTCAGTAACTTCCAAAAATCTTTTGTAAGCCCAGAAAACAAGGCTCACCCCAGTGACTGGATTGATATTACATTTACATTTGAAATACTGTTAAAACAACTTTTACCTTTCTTGCAAACTCAGGGAGGACAAATGATGCTTTGTGAATTTCTGGGTTGTAATATTTAAGGCTCATATCTTCCATTTCTTCTTTTGACAAAGCTTTCACTGGTTCCCTGAAATTTGTTTCCTAAAACAGAAAAAGAAGAAGCACATTATTCATTTGATGGACATAACCGCTCATGGGAAACAGAGGACAAGGTAGTGCTACAATGGTTTTATAAGCCAGAGGCAGTAAGAGGCCATTTAACAAATATTAGGTGTGTGGTGGGTAGCAAAGAGAGAATGACTGACACACTTACAGGATTCTTACTGCACAGCATGAATCCAATTTGGCCACTGGGATAAGTTGGGATGGTGCCATAGGCATAGTCCACCACAGGGAATAGGGTCTTGCAGAAGGTTCGCATTTCCTTTATCAGCTCCAAATGGAGCCACTGACACTCTCCTGAGAAATTTACACAAGAACAGAGGGGAGGGCTTAGTCGTTTCATGTCTGCCTTTTTTCATTCAGTCTTCAGGAAGCTGGAAAAACGGATTATTCAGAAAATTACAGCTCAGAAGGAGTTTTAAACCACATAATTATAAAGCTTCTTTGTCAACTAATGTAAATAATTATGTCACTGCTTAAGTCCCTGTGAACAAAAAGCTGTGAAGTCAAATGGAGTTACCCTGAGAACAAAGAATTCCTTCGCTTTTCAATGCTGCCTTCATCAGCTGATAGTAAGACTCCTTGAACAAACTCTCAGCAGGACCTGCAGTAAAACAACACAAGTAGGAATAGCACTTCCTCTTGTTTAGGATTGTAAAAAAAAGTGAAATATTTTGAGTTGCACCCACCGACAGGGTCTGAGGAATCAGTAATAATGACGTCAAAGGCATCCTGGTTCTGCTTCATGAATTCAAAGCCGTCTCCTACATGCAGGGTAAGCTTTGGACTAAAAAAACCCTTGGCCATCCCCGGGAGGTACTTCTTTGATGCGTTGATGACATCCTACAAAACATCATGGACCAGTTTGAAGTGGGTGTCACAATTACATCACAGTGGTCATGACACATGCTGTTGGCAAAAAGTTGGTGTAAATAAGGAGGTGAATTCATACAGGCAGTTTCGATCCCTGGTTACGAGCAAAAATGTCTCCTTGTGCTTTACAATTTCAGACTAGGAACAAAAAAACATGTCTGTAATAAAAATGTCATAAAAAGTGCTTAAAGCACCACACAGATGTTTGTGGTTATACAGATACTGCCACAGGGAGAACTTAAAGGAATGTATTTTGTTGTAACACACATTTAACATTTTGTTAGATGACTACAAAAGAGTTGGATCTTTGTCTTGCAAAGTTGTATTTCATTACTTTGCTGTCTAAGTGCTTTAGTCAAAAGGGTGACTATTGGCTAGAAAGGTCTATAGTTGTAATACTTATAACTGTCAATTTGTTAAGGCTTTAAGGAGCCCATATTTTGCCTTAACTCAGGTTAATTTACTTACTATTATTGACTGCTAGTGTATGCTAAAAATTACTAATGTTCAAAAAAAGTTTTCATAAACTGAATACACCTGATCTACATGTACTCTCAGTCTATCTGACATGCTCTGTCAGAGCACCTACCATTTCAACACCTCCTTCCCCACATCTAATCTGCACCAGCCTTGAATAGGGATGGGAATCGAAAACCAATTCCATAAGAGAATCGTTAACAGCTCTATCAAAGAATTGATATCATGAGTCTTTTTTCTAATCAATTAATACCATAAGGCGCCTACTGCACAACCTTAAGTGAATGGAAACACCAACAACTTGCAGAACCAGTTGTCTATGCTGTGACATGTGTTTGACATTGTTGCGACTGACAATCTACAGGCCATCATTTGCCCACATGGAAAATTTGCAGGAATGATTTAGGGATTAAGGGAAGAATTGGATTGATTAGCAGGATAGTTAATAGCACTGATATTGATAAAATCGTATCAATTCCCATCCCGAGGCTTGACACTCTGAAACTGATCTCCAAAGCAAGAGTAGGGCATCTATTCGGGCGGGGTTGTGTGTGTGTGTGTGTGGGGGGGGGGGGGGGGACTTCCAATGCATGGAAGTCACTTGAAGGACTCATCTAAAGTACTGTAAAGGACTTCCTAAACTCCGAAATATAGGCTCCATTTCACCATTTCATTAGGTATTGCAGCCATTCTACATAGACAAACATCAGATATTTCTCAGCATTCAATGTCCTTGATATGAGCAAAAAGGACAAAGCATTATGCACCAGTAGGTTTTCAAACTTTAAGGTTTTTGTTTGTGTTTGTCAGGATACATGCTGGGATTCTTTACATACTATACAAGATGTTGGTCCACTGTATATTTAGCTCCATTTTTGCTGCTGTTTCAAGAAATAAAATTTACACCAAAGTGATGATTACCCCTACTGTGTGGGTCACAGAAACAGAAAGGGGGAGACAAGTTAATCTCCAGTTACTCCCCCCTCAAATAGAGTATTAGGGCTATCCTCCATCTCTTCTTCACTGGTTTTTGGCCCTCCTCACACAAGATCAGGCCCCATATTGTCTTGGGAGTCGGCATCAATACATGTATCGCTGTTTACACATCGTATTGTACATAGGCTTGTGCATTTACATGACAACGCAAAATCTACGCAAAATCCTGTAGTACATACCCCCCATTTGTTGCTGTTGTTGCCGTAGCTGGTGTTGCTGGTGTTGCTGGTGTTGCTGGTGTTCTGTGAGCAAATGTTGGTATAAAAGTCATAGCAATAGCCTATTTGTAGCTGCTGTAACAAGATCAGAATCAACCCAGCTGCCACCATTGTTGTTGTTGTTGTATGTGACAACGTGGGTTGGGGGGCGGGGGGGGGGGGGAGGGGTGCTGTGAGGTCACCGTCTTTTCAGGACTTATCTGTTTATACCAACTACGACATGAAGACAAATATCCAGATATCCAACTGCAGACCCGTTTTCAAAAAAGATGCAGAGTCATGGACAAATACGTGTCTCCGTGTGTCAATATCACCTTAGTGTATTTCTGCATCAGCATTACAGCACCATTTAAAGGCCTGGCATACAGTGTTTTCAGTGTTTTCATGTGGACAGTCATATTCCTTGAAACAATGCTGTCTTTACAGAGAATGTTTGGGTAGTGCCAGTTCATAAAGGGTGCTCTCAAGGCAATTTACAATAGAGCAGGCTGAAGCCATATTCTTTATTTTGTAGATACACAATTATGCATCTAGACAAATATAAATAATAAAAATATTTGTATATACACATACATGAATCCAGAGATGTATTCATCCAAGCAGACACAAAGGGACAAAAAAAAAAAATTTTGATGGTGACAAACCCCGAGATCATAAATCTACAAAAATCTAGAGGTGTAATTAAGATGAAGCTTTGCTGCAGTGTTTTGTGCAAATGCGCTAAGAAAAAGGCTTTTTCCATTTAGCTGGATGATTGACTCCATGAGCTGACGATGAGTACAGCTCAAAAATCCTTACATTGCCAAGGGACTTGTCACTGTTTGACAGCTTGACTTGACAACTTGCATAATAAAATTGAAATAACTGGAGAAATTATCCAGATCTGGAGCTCCATGTCAGCTGACCACAAGCTACCTCTAGCAAACTTTCTGCCACCAGTTCTGCACTCCCTACATAATACATAACCAATGTGTTCAAACAGGGTAACAGTCTGTTGATAAATGTGGAAAAACAGTTGTCTGTATATCTTGACATCATGGTACACACACCTCATCTATTTCACACAGAACCACTGATTCCACCAGAGAATTCTTCACAACTTCTCTCAGCACACCGCCATCTCCACCGCCAATGATCAGGACCTGTAAAGAGAGAAATGACACTGCTGTCAAGACAGGACACATATATCCTTCAATGTGTAACAGCACTGTACATCCATTGACAACCAATCAAAGTTAAAGGGAAATACCTTCTTGGGGCATGGATGGCTGCACAAAGGAAGGTTGGCAATCATCTCTTGATAGGCAAACTCGTCTCTCTCTGTGCACTGGATCACTCCATCCAGTACCAGGACATTGCCATAGGTTTTACTTAAAAATGACATTAAAGAAAAAAGGGTATGAAGCGCAAATCAACTCTTAACACTATTGAGCTGAACAAAAAAATTAAACCATATTTTACTTTCCTGAGTTTTAAATGTCTCCAAAGCAGGGGTCTCAAACTCCTGGCCCCTACCCGCTAACCTTTGTACCCTGTAGTGACAAAAATATACTACAATCGGCCTGCAGATACGTTTATTTTTATTTAATATATTTTTTAGAGATAATTTTGAATGTTATTTGCATAATTTTGAAATATGACTACTTTTTTTTTTTTAAAAAGAGAGCTAATTTTGTGATGGGTGCCACTGATTCTGACATAATGTTTTGTCAGGACTTATTGATCTGAAATTGCAGGACTATCTTTGATAACCTTGTGTTAGCTGAATCGCATGCTAACTTAAATATAGTATTCTTTTAAAGACATCAAACCTCTCCCCAGGCTAAAGTATCACATAACAGAAGTGGAACTCTGCCTCTGTGTGGACCGATCACAGAACTCCTCTGTCCCTCATTATTACGAACTCCCTTCTTCATTATTGATAGATTACCAACCAATACTATGAATTCTGAATTTGACATGATCTGCTGTGAGCTGTCACTCTGTAGGATGTTAGAAACACAGTGCGAGCTTGTAGCTCCATAGTTTTTGGCTTTAAAGCAAATATTGAAAAATGCTAACTTTGTGCTGTTAAAGATTAAACAACTAACCTTTAGGTTTTGCTATAAAATACATGCTTAGGCATAAATATATACAAAGCTCAAAAGCAAATAACTGAATTAAACTTTAACCTGCTAAATGAAAAGATTGAAAAATATTCATGGTTATAAAGAGCTTCATCAGTTTAAGTAGACTAATGTCTAAAGTACAAACCTCCAACCCAACCACTTAAAGAAAAGTCTAACTAAATATACAGAAGGGGTTTACAGGAGTTTGGTACAAACAATATCCAAAATAAACTGGATTTAAAAAAAAAATACCTTTATGTGAGAGAAAAAAATATAATCCCATAGCTAGTGGCTAGTGGTGGCTAGGTAGGTTGAATTAAATTCTTATTGCAACCTAATTCCAATGTCAATAAAATCTCTGCCAACCTCTTAACCTTCGTGAACAAGCCTTTTTTGGCAGGATAATAACGAACAAAAAATAGGACTCATATTTACACAGAAATGTTGACAAAAAGTGGAATCTAAGAACTATCAAAAGAGTTTGCCATTGTGTTTGATGCTATTCCATCAGGATTCTGAAACGTATTATTAAGGGAGAAATGAGAAGAATTCATAACAATAATAACACCTAATGATGGGTGGGATATGTTTAACACAGAAAATGAAATTAAAGGTATCTTTGAAAAATCTTTTATGAGCCTTTAACTCCTAATGTAAAATCCTTTTGAAATTCTATGTTTGAAAATATTTATTGGAAGTTTACTTGGGATTTTAATCTGATTATTTGCCACTAACAAAAACCAAGGAAGTGTCTGAAATTAATGCATGCCATGTATCCTGCAAACCAGGATACAGCTATCAGTTTCAAAGAAACTGATCTTAACTGTGCCTTTTGCAAAATGGGAACAGAACATACTTGGTGTTTATTTTTAAAATGAATTCTTGACTCGTACACTTGGGTAGGAAGTTGAGCTCTTTTTCAGTGCATCAGCTGGTGTGAAGATCCAATCAACAAAAAGTAAATGCTAAATGGACTTCAGATCACATAGCACTTTTCTGATAATATAATTGACTTATAAACAAAGAAGCTGGGAGACCACTGAACATTTCGAAACTATGCACTCTATAGCTTAGTTTGATACACCTCTGAATACATATACATAGATATACTGCATACAGACAGGTTGCGAAATTATCAGTACTAAAGATTCCTACACTTGCTAGGAACCAAATTTGAGACTTTAAATACTTCAACTCGGAAAATTTTAGGACCAATAGCGCATGGAACCCCAGCTGAATTTTCTAACTGATGAATTATTTATGACATGATGGATTATTTACGTCATGACATGCTGACGGACAAAAAAATATTAAAATACTAGAAGGCAAAAGTGAGTCTTCAAGCAATCCCTATAATCATCCCAAGAACTGATATATTGAATATTTAGTTAAGCGGTTTTCAAACTAATTTCACCCAATGCACATAAGACCAAGACATCATTTCACTGTCCACCATATTCCAGTTGTTTTCAAACTTTATTGTTCAAGGCAAATTTAAGATCACATTTAAAATCTGTGGGCCAAGCATAGAATTTCCCATGAAAACATAGCCTCTACAGTCATGTTACAGTACTTATCAGCCTGTTCCTGTTCCCTGAAATGTTCATAGGAGGGTTTCAGTCACGTGATTATTATGACGTATGCAGAGGGCGTGGTTTCAGATGGAGGTCAGGAAGTAAACATGGAGTCTATGAAGAAGACCGGCGAAAGTTCGTATTGTGCTGATCTAGATCCAGTTTCAAGAAATAGATATAAGCAGTTAATCAACAGATACGGTGGGCGTGATCTATATCTCATGAAGATGAGCGAGTTTTCGGCAGAGACAAAAGATTTACCTGCAATTGAGGCTATCGACATCGCGAACTATCTGGTTCTTCAAACGTCGTACCACACCAAACAGCAGATGAAAGCCTACAAAAGTATGGAGGCATACAACTTTTTCATCAGCGGGTGGGTCCACAACCTCGGTACCAAACTACTACAGGATTGTTATTGTTTGGTCTTCACAAGGGTGAGTCTTTCTTCTTTTTATGTGTTAAGGTGCTAGCAGCTAGCAGTCGCGGCTATGATGTACACAAACCATGGAAACAAACACGCAACAAATCTGAACGGCGACGTTAGCCCAACAGTCAAAGAACACAAGGACGTTAATTTGTGATATACTTAAAGCGCCCGTAAACAACACAAAACATTGGCATCTTGATTGCACCGCAAGTTCTAACGTTACTTTACCTCCTGCCCTCCATCTGAATTGCACGCTGTCGCTATGCGACAATGTGACGTCACGTGAAACCCAGCTATTGCACAAGGAAGCCACTTAATTTTTTGTTGAATGTCATGTATGGATAATATTATCAGTATGATGCAATGACCAGCAGATATTGGCCTAAAAAGTTAAATATTGTATTTGCGAATAAAGACATTTTTGCAGAAATTTCCAGCCAATGTATCAGCTGTGCATGTCGGCCATATATTACTGTGATATACACATATTTACTTTTAAGCCCCACCTTATCATCATAACATGGGTACATTTAAAAATCAGAAGTTTCAGTTATTCAAGACTTCATGTTTTTTTTTCTTGTTTTACTTCTGTTCTTTACATAAATAGACCCACATTGGAAGCAGCAAGTCAGTTTCTACAAAGTTAAGACTTTTGGCTCTTGATGCTTAATATCAGTACAGGTATTGGCAATAATGACTTCAGAAATATAAGCATATTGGATATAAGCAAAAATCTAACATGGTGCATCTCTACCTGCTACAGTTCTATTACCTGCAAAAATCCAAAAAGCTTTTGTAAAAAAAATTAGTTTATATTTGTATAAGGACATAAATGTAAAGAAATAAATGATAAGAGGATGTTGGTTACTCAATCAGATTTCCATACAGTTCTTAGTTATGGACCTTGAAATACCCAAGGCACAACTGGACTTGCCCGCAAACCATTTGAGAACCTCTGCCATATTCACATACATAAAAAAAAGTTAATAATTGTCTGACTATCTTAACACTCTGTTCCATGTATCCAGTTTCATTAACATGTCCAGGTAAAACAAATAGCTACATTACTAATTAAACAATAACCAGCAACGCAAATTTCTATCTGAAGTTTACATAAAACTCCTTATTAATCATCAGCTTGGTATATCAATACCTTGTTGTTGTATAATTCCCAAGAAAACCCTATTCTTGCCTGAAAGCACACCTACTGAAAACAACTAGTTAATCTAGTTTAGTAGAATACACTGGCATAAATGCCACAATCCCCTTTAGATGGGAGACTTTATATAAAACACTGGAATCAAAACATGACTTTTTGGACTGACCACATGGTACATTACAACCAAATGCCAAACCCGTATCGCTGTCGATTCATGTAGGTCCAGTGGTCTCACATGCTTTATCACATTAAAGACCTCCGTCTGGTTTTACTACTTTTGATCACCTGAAATTTCAAAGACCTTTTTCAAAACGTTTTAGTGATCAGAAAGACATCGGGTGCCGACCAATATGTGTTTAGAAATATCGATCATCAGTAAGTCAAGTGTCTTGCACCACTTAAAACCTTGTTTTTTGTTGTCTTGTGGGAGACAGCGACTGGCTGTTTTCCATTAACCCGATCAACAGTTCACTTCTAGACCTTATCACCCCACACACTGTCATTTATTAGCCATGTAGGCAGTTTTACTGAAAACGAAAAGACGAATATCCTGGCTCTCAGACAGCTGAAGAAAGTTCCCATGATCCCACTAGCTTCAACGCGCTCATTCATTTCCAGGCGTAAGCTAAAAGCTAGCAGCGTTAGCCGAGTTGAGAGGCTGAAATAACTCACCTCTTGAAAACCATAACATCTTGAAATTTGGACTTCTTATGATACAGGACCTCCTCGACTTGAAGGCTCATTGCTTGTCCCGGCCATAAAGTACATGTTTCTGTGAACCATCCATCTTTAATGTGGTCCATCTTGACTACCTACAACCACAAGTACCAGTAAGTGTGGTGATCAGAGTTACGACAAAGATCTGACACTTCAGCGTTTTTTGACAGCTAAACTTGATGTCTCAGACTGAAACGAATGGGATGTCGTTGACATTACAGACAGGCTATTGTCACAGCCAATAGGGTTGAAGAATATTTAAAGCTGCATAGTTTGGTTGACTTTACACTTGCATGGACCCGCCCCATGGTGACAGTCGAGCAGGAGCTGAACCACGTGAAACATTGTTAGCTACTTTAGCTGAACTACGGCTGTTGCACAAGCGCAAGTCAGAAACACAACTGGAAGAGATTTGTCATACTCGCTGTGTGTGACAGGTGCTTTACAAACTTGTATTCGCTTAAGACACACAAAACATTTTGTCAAAATCTCAATACACACCATATCTATACCTTTGAAAAAAACGTTCGTAGTACAGTATCTGATTGTCTGGTGCATATTTCTTCACTCACCTGGAAAAAGTGACCAAAATTATTATTACGACTTGTGAAATAGGTAATAGTATTTTTTTTCTTAAAAACAAAACAAAACACACACACACACACACACACACACGTGTGTGTGTGTGTGTGTGTGTATAAATATATATGTTGATGTCACTTTCAAACATTTTAATAATAAGTAGCTAAATTCATACAGCCATCATTTATGAGCCCAACAGGTCATTTTTTCACAACACAGTAGAAAATTGGTTTTTCTGTTTTAAGTCTCTGTTCTGAGCTGCTTACCCTGTGAACTGAAAAATGCTTTTTTTTCCAAGTTACAGACACATTTTAAGCAGTATTAAAGCATGTAAACTGTAAAGTCCTCAGCTGCTGTATAGTTGTATAAATCACAGAGTTGGAGAGATTCCCAAAGCACATTTGGACTTGTCTCTAGGTACACCAGTGCACCCTACCAAACCATGTAAGAATCACTGGTCCATGGATAAAGTGGGCTCTGCTCCATGTGCTCTAAAAGAAACAACAGAGGCATACCTGTCCCTGCTGAAGCCTGAACCACAGTTGGCTGACCAGCTCTTTTATTTCAATCCTCATGGTCTCATTTTTTGTTGCATGGTTCTTGTACTGTCTGGGTTCCTGACATATGGAAAGGGCCTTTGAAGCACCAGTTGCTCTCCTCTTAACTCTCCTTGCTTGTGTCTTTTATGCCTTTTGTGTCTTTCTGTAAGAGTGCCCTTAAAATGAGGATTTTGTTTTTGTTTCTTTGTGCTATAGTTTTTGTACCTTGTTGTCAGCATGTTCGTGGCTATTTAAATGAAGTTATTATGTCACCCTCCCTCCAGGTTTCACACCTGTGTGTGGGATTCAGCATTTCAGAGTGAAATGCTGACTTCACCACATGCGTAGTATCTTTCATATGGAGGCAGCGCACGTGTACTAGGACAACAGTTTCTGCCATTTACTGAGCAACATGTGTGCTGTTTGCTGTGCTCCATTTGTGATACAGACAAAACTATCCGGACGAATTTGTTGCCCAGACAAAAAAAGAAACTCTTGCATCTTCGTGTGTCCACTCACAATTGTTGTTCTCAAATAGTTTGTCCTCTTCACACGTGTATTGTAGCACCGCTGTTTGTCGACAAACTTACATCATGATTTACCAGCCTGGCAAGGACACGGCAGCATTTTCAGTCACTCTCTTATCTCCATGTGGACGTTGATCATTTTTGAAACATGCAAAGCAAAAACCTGTCAGTTTCTGGTGAAAATGTTGTGTAAACAGGAACTTGGTCACTTTATGTAGAGGCAGCCACCAGAAGCAAATAAACCTTTGCTAACCTCCATCACCCCCCATGTGGTCCTGGTTGTAAATGCCTTTAAGCCATGTGGAGTTAATACCATGGATGTATTATAAGAACAGTCTATGGTTAATACACCCTTTTGAGGCAGCCATCTTGCTTTTTGGTTAACACACACACGCACACAGTTGTAGACTACATAGGACTTTGTTGAGTTAGTTATAGTTTTTTTTCATATTGGTTTGTTAATGAATTACTTTGAACACAATCTCACCAACCCCTTCTCTGTAGAACTCCAAATCCTTCAACTTTGACTATTATTATTAAATTACTTATGTACCATTGTTCCAAATTGAAAGTCAGTAACCTTTGTGAGACTGACTTAATCAGTTGGCTGTCATTTCCCTTTATGGGTGGTGCCCTGAGGGGGACTTAAAGTAAATTAATGTTATTATTTCTGATAGCCAATATCATTATACCAAGATTTCTGGAGCATTTTTAGAGAAGACTAATGGTTAAAAGAGGGGGAATCAATCAATAAGTCTTTATTGGTAAAAAGAGACTCATCCAGCAAGGCCAAGAATGAGAGAGTAAGAGGGCATTTGAAGGTGTATGAACATTCAAATCAGAAATGATTTGTGGTTTGCTATTTAGGGAAAAGTTCCAGTTCTAGTATGACCCTGAGTTGTTCGATTCAGATACAGCATACTCTCAAATCTGTTTATCTATTTGCATGATGCACAGCCTACTCGCCATGTTTTCCCATCAGCTTATGTGTAAACAGGGAATAAAAGCCCTTGTGTAATGTCCAAAGACTTCACATAAAACTCCTGGAAATATAATTTTCAGTTGTAACTGTGCCGCTGCAGGATTCTGTTTTAGGCAGTAGGAGGCGTAGTTCCGCTATCTGAGAGCTTACTGAGAGCCTAGGGTGCACTGAGAAAATACAGGAAGAACATACTTACTGAGTAGGGTATAGCTGCAGCCTCGGAGCCCGCAGTTTCAGGACCGCAGTTTCAGGACCCCTGGTTTCTCTGAACAGCGCCACTCACCTTAGGGGGCTGCATTACTTGTACAAAGAGACGACGAGGAGTATGACGACGAGCAACAAACTGAGAAGTGAGTTCTGAGAAAGTTTTATTGGTTTGTTATTAAAAATTAAGTCCTTTGCATGAATTTAACTGAAAAATAAACGTCGGCTTAACACAGTATGTAATAAGTTTGCACAAGTTTTGCTTAGTGCAACATTAATAAGTTTATGAGAGGTTGTTGTAACTGTGTTAGAATGTTTACTATTAACGTATTTAGCTAACGCTAACTATTATATCGCCTTTCGGCCAAGACTATTGATACAACTATTTTATTTAGCTTTTAGACAACTGTCATTTCACAATCAACAGGTAGGATTACTTAAAACTATGCAGCTGGTTGTGGTCACTTATAATTAACCTCACCTGTATAATGCTGACTGTATATTAACATTTGTGTTGTGAAATGATTTGGAAAGCCCAACTGTCCTAATTGTCTCTGACTAATCATATTTCTATAATTAATTATAGTCAACTTAAAAGAATGATAAAAAACCTCTCTCTTCTCTTTCTTGCAAATGTCAAAAAATCCACCTGAAGTTTAACTGATCTGCTTGTAATGTACGTTTTTCTTCATTTTATACTTTTTCAAATATCCCTCTTTTTACAATACTATATTTAGCATTTACGTACAAGCTTTTTGAAGTTTTGGCTCCTAATCAACAATGTTTGTGCCATGAACTTTAATCGTAGTTTGCATTTGCTTTTCTAAATTTTCAGCAATGTATTTAAGTGCATTCCAGCAGTCAGCATTCTCACTGTATTTTCACAGGAAATACGATTTTCTAGATTTTCTATGAAATTATTGGAATTTTTTTTGGTCTAATTATGTGATCTCTTTCTTTTAAAGATGCATATAACTATCCAGGAAGGCAGAACATTGCCGGAAATCTCAAGATGTACTACATGCTGCAGACAATTTCATTGCCCATTCTGTTGCTCAACTGTGTTCCGAGCCATTTCAACAGAGCTATTCTCCATGAAGGTAACATTTGAGAACATTGTCACAGGAAATGCAAATTAAGTTACAAAGTGTCTGCATGAAATGGTATTTGTTAGTGAATACTAATATGAGCTAATTTCTTGCCTGATCAAACCCATACCAGTAAGCCAACCGATCATTTTACAATATTTTATTTTAAAAATAACTTCATATAACATGTAGTTCATGCAAATCCAAGGATTGGCAGGGCTCTGATGAAGTGAGTAAAGATGGATGACTTAATTTTCCAAAGCTCTGAAGAAAGTAAATCTGACATCAGTATTACAATGAAAACAAACACTAACTCTGACTCTTCAAATGCTCATTTATTTGGTCATCCAGAAACTTCACAAACATACCTAAACTTTTATAAGATGTTGCCTCAAAATTGTAATTCAGCCCTTTGACATTATGTTTAAGTTCAACAACAATTTGAGTAGATATTTATCAGCATCAATATTTATCATACACCTCTATTAAAAATCAGTCTGAGGCACACTTTTGAATATTATACTAATATAATAATTTATGTTTCAGGGTACACTGTTCACAGATGTGGGTTAAACTGGCGACCACAGTGGCATTACCACTGCATCTACTGCCAGTCAACAGTTTTACGTAAACAGGACTTCATTAATCACCTGCCTCTTTGCAATAAAAACAACTCAGCCATAACTGCAACCATCCCAGCTCCAGCAATCACCACCATTACCACTCCAGTGGCCACCAGCAACCCAGCTCCATCTCTATTTGTTCATTGTGTGGATAAAATAAAAATGTAGAGTCATTCTTGTTTCCTGCCTCTTTGTAAACTTTAAAATATCTGGTTGAAATATAGATAGGTCAGTTCTGTGTATCTCACACCAAATCATAACAGAAGCCTGTGTCTATTAAGTCACATTTTTACATGGAGGTCTTTATGTGCTTTCACTTTTTCCCTGAGTATCATGAGCTAATTCTGCTAATAATACAATTTTCAAGTCTTTGCAACTAAGGTCAATTTCATGGCAAAGTAATGTTTGTAGGGAGTATGTATTTAAGTCTTTGGAAGAAAGTATTAATTGGGTGGAGTCAGCCTTTAAAATGGCGAATAATTAATCAAAATATTACTTGGCTGGAATCAACCTTAAAAATTATAAAGAATGATTTTTCTTTTAGGTGGAATCAACCTTTAAAAATATATATAATGAATTAAAAAAATATTACTTGTCTGGAATCAACCTTAAAAAATATAAAGAACGATTTTTGTTTTAGGTAGAATCAACCTTTAAAAATATAAATAATGAATCAATGTATTTGGGTGTAATCCAACTTTAAAAATATACATGATAAGTATTTATTTAAGTCTTTGGAAGAAAGTATTAATTGAGTGGAATCAGCCTTTAAAATGGCGAATAATGAATCAAAATATTACATGGCTGGAATCAACCTTAAAAATTATAAAGAATGATTTTTCTTTAAGGTAGAGTCAACCTTTAAAAATATAAATAATGAATCAAAATATTATTTAAGCCAGGGTCCTGAAATTGCGGTCCTGAAACCAGCCTCCAACGGGAGGGGGCGCTGTGGCAAAAACACTAGGGTCCTAGAACTGCGGTCCTGAAACTGCGGTCCTGAAAGTGCAGCCTCCAGGCCTGCAGGGACATAATATTGGTACCTACTACATAGGGTGCATCCATGGGTACATCTCAAAGCTCCAAAGTTTCATCCTCGCTTCCTCCAGTTGCGTCATTCATTTGTGTCTTAGTCCCGCCCACCAGAGATGCGTGCCAGAGATGCGAGGAAATGAAGAGAGGAGAGAGAAAACGAAGTGATTGGCCCAATCCCAATGTCCACACTCACACACCCACTGACTTTGAGGCGCGCTCCCACAAAGTCCGTGAGGGCTCAGGGCTGTCCCACTGCCAAATCACAAAGTGTGTGAGGGATCTGTCGCTGACTTTTTGAGCCCTTCATGCACCCTTTCCATGAGTGGGCATCAATGCAGACTTGGCGTGAGGGAATTACCAATAGTTCATTGCGGTGACGTGCGGCAGGAGTCTCCTGGAGCAACCAGCTGTCAGAAGCTAAAATATGAAATCTCAGTCACTCCTAAAAAGTTCACAATTGTGTTTGAATAGTTTACTTTAGATTTGATAGTACTTTATTAATACCTTTGAAAAAAACTCAGCCAGGGACAAAGATATATTAATAGAAAAGATAGGCCTAAATAAAACGATTAATTAAAATACATAAATATAAATAAAATAAAAGTATTAAAATAAATAAAATAAAAATATTTAAATAAAATTAGAAATAGCAATAATGCCCTTATGGTCTCTTGACATTAGTGCAAGGGGAGGAGATCATACAGTATCCATCAGAGCTCATATTGTATGTGATGTACAGTTAATAAGCAAACAATCTATCAATAAACATATGAGGAAACTCTGCCGCTCTAACAAAGCACCTTTGTTTCCCATCGAGAGTGTTTGTTTATTATATTTTGCAAAAATAAAATGAAGTTTATTCTTATATTAAAAAAGTAATAATAAATCCAACTTTATAAGATGTTGCTAGGTTTGGAGTCATGAGAGATGCAGTGTTTTGTTACTATGAAATTGAAACTTTTTGGCATTTGTTCTTTGAATGTTTATATAGCTGTGCATTTTGGTCAGGTGTAGAGCAACTCTTTAATACACAAACCAGGTCCACAGTTCAACTTATAGAAAAAGACGTTTTATATTTTTACGAGTGAAAATAGAAACTGTCAGAAGATGTATTTTCTTTACTTAGTTATACTATATGGGAAATGCTGAATTTATGTAAGTGTAAATGGACATAAAAATGACCAAAAATTAAACAATTCAAAAAGGATATAGAATATTATATGAGCTCACAGAAAGGAATGGAAGACAAAAGAACATACAAAACTCTGAACATTATGGAATCATTAAGTTTGACCATTTTTGAAATGCTTCTTGTATTTTTGTATGTATGCATATGCATGTATACATGTAAATATGTAAAGTTTGTATATACGCTGTGTTGAAAATCTTTGCATATTGGTGTATGTGTTTCACATAAATTAAAAAAAATGTTAAAAGTAAAAAAACAGGCAGTTTATGTTATCTCTTGCATACAATAAAGATCAGTAACAACACATTTGTCATGTTCCAGTTCCTCAAGTAAGATTTTTCTCTCAACAGAGATTGGAGGCAGAGGGGGCATCACTCCAGGGAAAAGAGTGAACTGGTCCAACCATCCAATCCTGAATGTGGCATGCAGCTGTGGAGGGTGGTTCAAAAAACACAAGTTACGTATTGTAACTCCAGATTCTATGAATATAGGCGGAGCCCTTTCAGGCTATTGCTAGTGGGTTTACCCTCGCACGTCAGCGCAGCACTGAAAAAAAGGTGGTCTACACCCACGTGATGGGCCCTTCCCGCGCCACCTGCCTATAAATAGCCGTGGGATCATACAATCTGCTCCCAATTACAGCCTTTTTCTTCAGCTGATGAAGGGAACCAGTGAGGCCCATCGCTTAAAGGGCTGTGCCTATACTCATAGAATCTGGAGTTACAATACGTGGCTAACGTTCTATTTCGGATAGGCTTCGCCCTTTAAGGCTATTGCTAGTGGGTTAAAGGCGAAGCAGGATGTAGTCTATGCCTCACTGGGTCCTCATCCGAAAAATCCCAGCATCAAGGCCTCCAACAAAAAGCTCAGGCCAGCACACAAGCCTATACACAGAATTCTGTTCAAAGTGTAACACCTGTGCCCCGTATGCACATATCTGTGCAATACCAACTGCCTGACGATTTGTTCACTTATCAGCCCCCAGATAACGATTACTCTTAATCCATAAGGGCTGACTCTGCTAGTCTGTTGCTGTAAGGCAGAAAAGACCTAATAACTACATCTACCTTATCCAAGACCAGAATAAAATCCATTCATCTCCGTAACCATCACTCTGGCATGGATTCCTAGCACAGAGTGAGACATAGAGAAGAGAGAGACATCCCTCAAGTAAAACCGGACAAATGGACACTGGGAAGACCAAGATGCTGCAGCGCAAATATCTTCCACCGACATCCCACCGTGCAAAGCAACGGAGGAAGAAATTCCTCTCGTAGAGTGTGCTCTGATGCGCTCCGGAGGAACAGAGCCAGATGAAACATAAGCTTGTGAAATAGCTTCACACAGCCAATGTGACAGGCACTGAGCGGAGAGAGGGCGCCCCTGCGAATGCTCTCAATGATGCACAAATAAGGGCTGAGAGTGACGCAGTGTGGCCGTGCGCTCCACATAACATGACAGAGCGCGCACGGGGCAAAGGAGGTGTGATGCAGCCTCCTCCTCAGAGTCATGTGAGGGAGGGAAAAAACTCTCTACCTTAATAACTCTTGATCTAAAAGAGCTATTAATGTTCTTTGGCATATAAGATGGATTTGGGCGTAAAACAGCCGACCTGCCATCTCCTTGAATGCGCAGGCAGGATGGAGCGACAGAAAGGGCTGACAAATCACTCACTCTCTTAGCTGACGTCAGAGCCAAAAGCAGAGCTGTTTTGAGTGATAAAAACTTTAGTGAGATTTGAGCCAAAGGTTCAGACGGAGCCTTTCTCAACGCCCATAAAACCAGAGATAAATCCCACTGAGGAGCAAAAGGACGAGAAATTGGTCTGTCTCTCCTCACACCCTTAAGGAAGCGTTTCATCAGCAGGTGACTAAACACCAATCTGTCACCAAAACCTTCACGACAAGCTGAAATCACAGCTGCATAAGTTTTAACCATGCTAAACGCCAATCCTCTGTCCATTAGGAGCTGGAGGAAAGACAGGGGACGGGTCACTGGGTCCCAGCCCGACTCCAAGCACCACAGCTGAAACGCTGTCCATTTTGTGGAGTATGCTGCTCTCGTGGATGCAGCTCTCGCACCCTTGCTTGTGTGCACGACCCCAGGTGAGAGTCCGAGCCTCTCTAAGCATTCCCTTTCAACGGCCAGGCCCACAGATGCTGACGTATTACTGGGAAACTCCTGATTGTTCCCCCTGCCTGGGAGAGAGCATCTCCGCGCCATTGGAGTGTCCACGGCAGGCCCACTAGCAGGCGCTGTAAACATGGAAACCACGACGCTCCCGTGCACTCCGGGGCTATGAGAACAGCTGACAGCTGCTCTTCCTGAATCCTTCTCAGGAACCGAGGAATCAGAGCGACGGGCGGAAAAGCGTAAAGAAGGTTCTTGGCCAGGGGCGGTGCAAGAACGCGTCCACCCCGAGAGGGGGGTTGTCTCGTGCGCTCAGAGAAAACCACAGGGCACATTGAGCGTTTTCTCGCGCGGCTAACACATCCACCTCTGCCTGCCCGAACATTGACCAAACCTGAGACACCAGGATGCAGGCTCCAATCTCTTGCCTGAGGTCCTCCTCTCGACATGATATCCCCTGTTTATCACATCGGGGATGTACACCGCTCTGATAGAGAGAAGGTGTTTGTGCGCCCAACATAGCTGCGCCGAGCGCACAACGCCTTGACAGTTTATATAAGCCACTGTCACTTGATTGTCCGTGTGAATCAGAACATGTTGCCTCCGTAAAACCGGAGCGAAATGCTGAATCACTTTCCACACTGTCAGGAGCTCCAACACATTTATGTGGAGAGACAAGTGAGCTGGCCACTGTCCCCCTACCATCTGAGAGCAGCATGTGCCCCCCCACCCCGAGAGGGAAGCATCCGTGAACACAGAAATGTGAGACGATGCCTTTCCTAACTGAACCCACAACTTCAGGACCTCGGGGTCCCTACAGTTAGCCAAATCAGGAGACACTGTGTCTTCACTGGTGCAAAGGGTCTATGCGCAGACGGATGAACCATCTCTGTAGTTGTCTCATGTGAAGTAGCCCCAACAGTACTACCACATGTGCCGCCGACATTGTGCCGAACAGCTGCATTATAGAGACTGCTGTCACAACACTGCTGGGGACCATTCGTCTGAGGAGGGATGTCAGGGTCTGCGACCTCTCCTGAGATAGCCCGCCCTCATTATGGCTGAATTCAGCTCCACTCCCATATAAACTACCTGCTGGGGAGGAAAAAGCGAGCTCTTTTCCAAATTGATGGCAAAGCCCAGCTTTGACAGGTGAGTCGCCAACTCCTTTGTTTGTGCTGCCGCCTCCTCCCTGGACCGAGCAAGCAAGAGCAGGTCGTCCAGGTAAAAAAGAACTCTCATCCCTCTCCTGTGTAGTAGCTGCAGAGCTGTTTCCACACACTTGGAGAACATGCGGGGAACGAGAGAATAGCCGAAGGGCAGGCGATTGTACTGGTATTTTTAACCCTTGAAATGAGAAACGAAGGAATTTCCTGTGTTTCGGAGTAATAGAGACGTGGAAGTATGCGTCCCTCAGATCCACCGAGTATGCCAGCAAGGTGATATTGGCTGCTGCTGACGCCTGGTGGGAAAATGGTGAGACCTGTCCAAAAACCAGCCCGTTAGCTGGTCTCGGAAAGAGGGGAGGGCCTGCCGCCGGCCGCCAATCAGATTTGGCCACACCCCGAAGACTGCAGCCAGGCCTGGATCCAGCGGAGGGATGGGTGGGAAGCCCTCGTCCGTGAGCCCCTCAACTCTGGTAATGGGGGCGTACGTAGCCACCGTCGCCCATAGCTTCCCTGATTTGGCTACTGCACAGGTCTAATAAGGGATGATGGCGGAGAAGTGACGCCAGATAGGCTCCCGGCGGGCCATGTGGGCCAAAGCAAAACAGCTCGCCATATCATCTGGCTCTGGTGGAGCTGGAGCAGCTGGTACAGTGAGGTTCTAGTACGCTGCTGCCCTCTCGATGATGACCCGATTACTGGCAAGGAGGTGGCCGACGACAGGGGGACCCCAGCGAAGCCTGGGCGACCTTCTGAATGCTCATCCTCAAACTCAGTCTCCTCTAGCTGAAGCGAGACCGACGGTGCTTCGTCAGGGCCGACTTCATTTGAATCTGGCCCTGCCAGTTGTTCCTGGTTCTGCCCTTTATGCCTCAACCTCGGCTTGACTACAAGGTACCGACTAGCTTCTGTTCTTCACCTACCCGTTTGCTTGAGTCCGGGCTGTCGACTTCACCTTCTGTGTATCCTGACCAGTGGTGGCAGCCTTGTTCCTGGCTTTCCTGTTCATCCTCGCACACTGAAGACAGAGTGAGTCTAGTCCCAGTCTTCCTGAAAGCCTCTGTGTTGCCAGGCAAGAGTGAGTGTTCTGTGTGACTGATTGGTCTGCTCATCGGATCCCTGTACAAACGCTTGCAGGTTCGATCCCCGCTCTCACCTCTCCTGTTCGTCTATAAAGACTGTGAGTTTCCATTTCCTTTTCATCTCCAGTGTGGTCGAGTGGTTAAAGCACCAAAGTGGCAAGACAAGGCTCGCGGGTTCGATCCCTGTAACCTGTGTTTATTCAAGATCTGTCTAGTACAGTCTGGTTATTGTCAGCCACAACTGCTACTACGCTTCTGGGTCCTTTCTGTCCTTGTCACTTTCCATTGTTTGAAGAACCTACTTCTCTCGACTCTTCTAGCAATTGTTCTTAAAAAGGGTTTTTAGTTGTTTCTTAATTGTGTCTTACTCTGTAGCACTTTGAGATTGTGAAAATTTTAAGTGCAATACAAATACAATTTATTTTTATTATTATACTCTTCATTTTTTTATGGATAATAAAATATAACAAATACAACCCATACCCTATAACATTATATATACAATATAACTGCTTCAGGTAACATTCTATCTTAAAAATTTAAGGCTGGGAACATACATGGAACAGGCTTTCATTTAACATAAGTATTTAACCACTTAAAAGTGAAGGTCTTAACTGAAGTTATCATTATAAATGAACAAATCAAACAAAACTGGAGAATTTGCATTTCCATGAAGGAAATGCGTTGAAATGCTGAGTGTGACTGCTGTGAAATGAAATTGCTAAAAGTAATGCAAAGAAAGTTGAAAATGTGACATGAATAGTTGTAAGCACTAAATCACGGCTGAAAATGTGTGAAATGTGCAATAAAAATGTTTGCAGAACATTATAGATACTGGAGTTCAGGTGTGCAGGTCACGTGACCACGCTCTAACTTCACAGAAATGTGCAAAAGTTGATGCTGCTTCAACAGTCATATCTCAGAAACTGTAGCAGGTAGTGAGAAGTGCACTAAAACTGTTTGCAGTTGTGAAAGAAAGCAGAAAATGAATGACTATTTTGTAACATGGTTAAATGTGTTATTTGTAGATGTACCTAATAAAGTGGCCAGTCAGTGTAATACATCCAAGGTAAGGTTGAGAGTGTAAAGACAAGCATGATTACGCCATTGTAAAGATGAATCTGTACTAGATGGAGAAGAAAAAGCACCTCTGCCTCGACTCGGATTTGTACCCGGGTCCCCCTTTTCGTAGTCTGCTGTACTAACTATTTAACCACAGGGCTAAATATGCTGAATTATGGAAAGTACGGTATTTCTCCTCATAAGAGCACTGATAACGCTCGGTACTTTTGGGTAATTAAACGCTCGCTGTGTCCAACCGGGATAGATATGAGGAAAGGGATTTCACCGTGAGCATCCCAAGAACCTGCTGAAATGTTTAATAAAATTCTCATGTATGTACTGCTAAAAATGTTAGTGGCGAGTCAAAAACGCGCTTCAAAGTGAAGCACTTGGCTGTCCAGAGCGTCGGTCTAAAGTCACGTGACATGCTCTAACAAGAAGGATTTTCTCAAAAGTTGGTGTTGCTTAAAAAATGATATTTAAAAAACTGTGGAAGCCAGCAAACAGCTGAAGATATGTAAAAAATAGCCGAGAAGTCAGTGCAGCTTTTAAAACATGAATGAAGTCTGTAGGTGGAAGCATGCCCAATCTGTGGAGCTTCAAAGTTGCTTCAGTTTTCAGTGGAGCTGCAGAAATGTCCCATTGATTTCAATGTAAAAATACATGCAGAAATTATTTTTTACTGTAAAAAGTATAACTGTTAGACCTGTGAAAAATACAAGCGCACTTCTCCTGAACATGCTGCATATGTCATTTTTTTTCTGTGAAAATCTGTGCAAATTTGAAGCCTGTGAAAGGTGCCAAAATCTGGAGGAATAAGAAGAAGAAAAAACAAAATGGAGTTTAGGGAGAACAATATGTTGAAATGCTGACTCAGCATTTCAACATAATTAACCATTTATGTACGTGTGTGTGGCTTAGAGGTCTTAGACAATTTACTCCTAATGTTATTAATGCTAAATATGTCCACGTAAAGACTTGTGCTCCGTAATGCAAGCTCCAAGTTTTACTCTTAGCATGCTATTTTTAATTTTTTGAGGGTGACTTTTTGTTTGTTTAGTTGTATTTTTTTATTTCGAAGCCTATATATTTTCATTCACATTACTTCACGTTTAGTTCAGTAGTACCATCACACTGTTCACCCACAACACTGCGTGTGTGTTTGAATAAAGTACATTTTATCATAACTTTTATTACAAATTTAGTATTTTCATTTGTTCAGATAAAATATGAATGACATTCCTAGGTCTGTCACGATAACAAATTTTGTTGTACGATAATTGTCCAAAAAAATTGACGATAAAAGATATTATTGCCAATATTATTTTGATTTTTTTTTTCATTAATGTAATTATAAAATATGTCATAATAAAGTGAGTACACCATGTCAAAAGCAATAAACTTTAATTTCATAAGATTATTTAACTGTAATTGGATGGTCAAGATCTTTTAAATAAAATAAAATAAATTTAACAAATGATATAATAAATTTAACAAACAAAAAAAGAAAAAAAATGAAAATGAAATGGACTCTCTATTAGGAAAATTGCATGTAAATAAAAATAATTATGCTAATCAAAAACAATAAAAAATAGACCCTGTCCCAGTGAAGAAACTCCTATAAAAACACACACAAAAAAAACAATAAATAAAAGGGAGTTTATACAATTTGTGTCTGTGACATGTACTTTCTCCCAATCAATCCGTACTGTCTGTCAAACGTTTGTAACAATGCTGGCTTTTCAACCATATTGGAGGGTTGTATTTCTTTTGCAATGTATTGGACGACACTGTCTGTGAGCACCCAGCATTTTGCTCTGTTTTATTTATATTTACTTCACCAACCAAACGCCTCAGTAAACGCTGACTGTCAGGACGAAGGCTCCGCTGCACCTCCCCTTCTCCTTCTTCGTCACCACTACTTTCAAACAAATGCGACATATTGGCTTGTCTGGGTTAATGAGCTCACACCTTGTTCATTCTGTTTAAAACCAAAATATTCCCATACTGCATCTTTCATGCCATCATTCATATTCGTGTTTGTTTCCTTGTTACTCCTCAGGACGCTCACTTCAGCTTTCTCCATGTGTATGCGCGAGCGGCCCCCCCAAAGATTGCATGCTTGACAGATGCTTACTCCGCTATAAATCCGCTATAGAACCAATGCACCCCGGTGTTAAGAAAGCTGGACAGAGTGAGTCATCTTATCATTTAGCTTCTTTGGTAGAAAGAGAGGAGGAAGACAAACACGCATGCACGTGTCAGTTTATCCAGGCCAGCAAAATTACGGAACACGTTTTTATTTATCGTTCGGTTAATTGATGTATTGATTATCGTGACAGGCCTAGACATTCCTGAAACATCACTATCATTGACAGTTTTATTAACATGCACTGCAATCGACATATTTTCGAAGTAGAAACTTGATCTGATAAGCAGTCATCTCTGGCATATGGGATTAATTAAATGAACAAATTACACTGACTTATTATGTTGAAACGCTGAGTCAGCATTTCAACATATTGTTCTCCCGAACCTCCATTTTGTTCTGAGACTTTGCCCCCTTTCACAGGCTTCAAATTTGCACAGATTTTCACAGAAAAAAATTGACATATGCAGCATGTTCATGAGAAGTGCGCTTGTATTTTTCACAGGTTTAAAAGTTATACTTTTTACAGTAAAAAATAATTTCTGCATGTGTTTTTACATTGAAATCAATGGGATGTTTCCGCAGCTCCGCTGAAAACTTCAGCAACTTTGAATCTCCACAGCTTGGGCATGCACTGACTTCACAGCCATTTTTACATATCTTCAGCTTTTTGCTGGCTTCTACAGTTTTTTAAATATGAATTTTTTAGCAACACCAACTTTTGAGGAAATCAATGGCGGACAGACACAGAAAAATTATCGCGGACTCAGCAGAATTATCCTGTTATAACTTCGTCAAAACATCCTCCACAAACATAATTTCTGGATCAAAACGTCGCGGACCTTCTCCTCTTACACGAGAAATCCGCTTCAAAGTTTAATCTGACATCGTTTTGTCTCAGTGAGCTTAAGCTTTTGTGGTATGCTGCAAAAATCTTCCGTTTGGACTAATGCATTTATCTCTCACTCATTTTACAGAAGCATAATACATACATACATAAATAAGCATCATTTTATACAGACATACACGGATCAACAGAAATATACCCATAATGAAATCTAACGTTTTATTTATGCACATACTTTGATAAATACATAAATAAATGACATCACACAAACATACATGCGCAAATGCATATATAGAATATTGAGCATAATTATTTATCCACACATATGCAAACATATATCCACAGAAATGTATCAGTTCTCACTGTCTTTCTTCATAATGCTTATTTTTGAACATTTTGAACTCTTCTGCTGATGTTTTACATTGACATAAATGGGAGATTTATACAGTCCTGCTGAAACTGCTTCAACTTCTGAGCTCTAAACATTTGGCATAGTTTCACCTACATACTGCATTTTTGGCTTTAACACATTAATGTCACTCTCAGTCATTTTACAGATGCATACATATATACATATGCATCATTTAATTCAGACATACACACAGAAACAGAAATGTACCCATCATTACACCCATAGCTTCAGCATGTTCTTGGGATGCTCACAGTGCAATCCCTTTTCTGATATCTACCACGGTTTTGGCACAGCGAGCCTTCGTTTACCCAGAAGTACCCAGCTTTTTTCCCTCAGCTCTTGCATACATTGACTATGAAAGGTGGAGCTTAGCTTAGCTTAGCGCTAGTGGCTTCGGCTCAGCACTGAGGAACAGACCCGCAGCTGAAGTACAAAGCCCCCGTGAAACGGAGACATTCAGCGGAGGTTTCGGTGAGACACGAAGTGGACATGTTAACTGCTTCGTGCCCTCTACATGCACGTAAAGGTCTGTTTACAGCACGGCCGCTTCCAAACATAGTACATTCTGTCATTAATAAAGTACCAGACAGGAAGTCACCATGTGGAGTAACCGGAAGTTTCAAAATAAAACGCAATGCATGGACTCTTGCACGTAATGTTCAGAGAAAAAAAATTGCGCAAATCAGAATGTTGAACAGAAGTCTTTTGTTTTTTCTCAAATTCTTAACTGTGATAGTTTTAAAAGACAAAAATACTTTGATTTTTTTCACATTGAAATGAATTGGACATTTATGCAGTTCTGCGGAACCTGCTTCATCTTTCAAGCTTTACAGATTTGGTATACTTAGGCCTACAGACTCCATTCTTGCTTTAACAAATGCATTTAAATCTCTCTCATTTTACAGAAGCATAATACACATACATAAATATGCATCATTTTATACAGACATACACGGATCAACAGAAATATACCCATAATGAAATCTTCCGTTTCATTTATGCACATACTTTGATAAATACATAAATAAATAACATCACAAAAACATACATGCACAAATGCATATATAGAATATTGAACATAATTATTTATCCACACATATGCAAACATATATCCACAGAAATTTATCAATACTCCATGTTTTTCTTCATAATGCTCATTTTTGAACATTTTTAACTCTTCTGCTGATGTTTTACATTGACATAAATGGGAGATTTATACAGTCCTGCTAAAACTGCTTTAACTTCTGAGCTCTAAACATTTGGCATAGTTTCACCTACATGCTGCATTTTTGGCTTTAACACACTCTCAGTCATTTTACAGATGCATACATACATACATATGCATCATTTAATTCAGACATATACACATAAACAGAAATATACCCATAATGAAAGATCCCTTTTCATTTACATATGCACGTACTCTGATATAAGCATAGATCCATCATGCAAACATACATGCACAAATGCATATATAGACTAATGACCATAATAATTTATTCACACATATGCACACATACATCAACAGAAATGTATCCATACTCTATTTCTTTCTTTAGGATGCTTATTTCAGAACATATTTAAAACTTTTGCTACTGATTAAAGTCTTTGTCATTTTAGATCTCATCCAGTTACCTCTTTTAACAATTGTAACTCATTCAGGGTGGGCAAACATATCAGCAGCTTTATGCAGTTTTGTTTCACCTTAATTCAGTTTTTAGCTGACTATCACAGCTTTTAACATTTTTATTTAGCATAGCCAGTTGTAAGCTTTGTTTTACTGTTTCCAACTGCTTATGTCACATTTTCAGCTTTATTTGCACTGGCTTTAGAAATTTCATTTCACAGTTCCAGCATTCAAAATCAGCATTTCAACGCATTTGCTGCAAGGAAATGCAAATTCTCTAGTTTTAAACTATAATTACAAAAACTTATTACGTATATAATATTATTACATTACACTGTAGTTGGATCATGAGCCTTAGAATTCATCATTTGAGTTTTTACATCTCTCATATCGTAAATTAATTAAAAAAATTTGGTCCGTGGTAGATTTTTGTCATGGCCGCGCATCACTTCATCAAGACCACGCTTCGCCCGTTCCCATTGACCTGAAGCTTGATGGGAGATAATACTACTGCGCAGGCTCTATGGGCCCAATAACACAGAAGTAATCCGGAAGTAATCCGGAAGCCAGAAACTTTTTCGGCATATGCGCTGGGTGAACAACTCCAATAGAAATGAACGGGCGCCATTTTCGGTCCAGTATCCAATTCTTATAATACATCCATGGTGTGGACCAGGGCTATTCAATTAGAAATTCAGTCAGGCCCGATTTTCAGACCTGGGCCATGAGCTGGGCCGGACATTTTTGGAAGACAGTGAGCAAAGTTTACCACTTAAAAGAAACACAAGAAGATAACAAACACACTGGATGTTAAATAATTTATTGCCACATCCAAAAAGGCACTGCTCAATTAAGAGCAGTACTTAAACTAAACTTCTGCTGAAAAAACAGTTTCTTTAAACTTTACACTTCAAACAGATAACTTCAACATATTTGACAGGTAAATACAAGCACATAATTAGGTGTGTATGAACATAATAAAGTGCAGATTAAAAGCACCATATTTTGGTCACATTTAAAAGTGCATTAAAAGTAACTTGATTAACAGCAACTTTTGAACTTCTTCTACACAAAACAATTTGTCCCTGTTAATATCTGGTCCCTTTGAGACAGTCATATCTTCAGTGAATACATTCAGAATGAAAAAAGAAAATCAGTGGGCACAGTGATATGGAACCCCAAAAGAGTCATAATGAAATAAATAAAAACAACATTGTGAAATAAATACCATTTTGATAAATAACAGACAGATATGAAATATGGCCATTAAATTGTAAAATAAGGCAATATTATAATGAAATATATTTTATTATTCTTTAATATTGAATTAGTTTAATTGAATGTTTCATAATGAATATTTTAAAATTTTCATTCTTTTTTAAATAATGACTTTTTACATAATTTCCAAGCTTTATGAAAAAAAAAAGTTTTTTACAAAGTCAATTTTATTTCATAATGTGATTTTCCACAATGGGCTTTTTAATTTCATAATGTCTTTTTCAACAATGGCTTTTTTATATATAATGTTGTTTTTCAGCAGAATGACTTGGTCTGTCAATCAAAGCACATAAGGCGAAGCCAGTTCAATGATTGGCTGATCCTCTACACAGACATCACAGCAGAACTTGCACTATCGATTCTAACGAGGAGATTATCACTAACGATGAGAAGCCTGAAAACATGAAAACACGAGTTCCTGACATGTTTGAGACAAAATGGCTGCAGGAGCGAGGTCAGTTTCAGAGTTTCTTCACTTCAGCCTGAGAGACGACTGCTAACGCAGGTGACCACACTGCAACCAAGTACATATGGGGCCCCGTGGAGTGTGGTCACCTGCGTTAGCATTTGTGAGCGTCGATGCTGGGCTGTAGTGCTGGGAGTAACTCTGTTACTTTTGCCAGTAACGGGTAATATCAGGGTATTTCTTTGTTGTGTGGATAACTCTTTTTCTTCTACTAAGTTCGATATGTCCAAGAAAAATGGAAACTTTAACCTTGTATCCAGCAAGATGGAGTCAACACATGCTTTTCACAAGAGTACTGGATTATGGCCATGCAAGGCCACCACCACGTGAGCAGGAACAGGCAATTACAGGCAGACCATTCCTGGGTAGGTTCAGTCTCTTGTTGATAATTCTTTTGGCTGGTGATGTTGAACTAAACCCTGGGCCAGTGCCAGCTGGGCCTCCACCTCTGCTAGCTGGAACAACATCACTGCTAACTGGGTTCTCACATTGGGCAACCAGGCTAACATCAATGCTAGCTTGGCTTTCTCCTACGCTAGCTGGGTTTCCTCCACTGCTAGCTGGGCCTCCACCTCTGCTGGCTGGGCCTTCACTTTTGCTAGGTGGGCCTCCACCTTAGGCAGCCGAGCCTCCTCCTATGCTAGCTGGGCCTCCCCCTTGGACAGCCGAGCCTCTTCCTCTGCTAGCTGAGCCTCCACCACTGCTGGCTGGGCCTTCACTTTTGCTAGCTGGGCCTCCACCCTGGGCAGCTGGGCATCCACCTTGGGCAACTGGGCATCCACCTCGGGCAGATGGGTATCCCCAGGTATGGTGAAGGAGCTACTGGCGACCCCTTGGGCGCTGTGTAAAGGTGACTTTGATGTGGCAGGATTCAGTAAGCCAAGATCCACACCTACACCTAAACCTAGAAATCCTGTATTGAAGAAAAACCATGCTACTAAAATATTTCAGACTCTCAATCAAGCTAGAACATAATGGATGCACAGTATAAAAACAAAGGGCTGCTAAGGGGGCATCTGAATATATCAGCATGACTTCAAAGAAAGGACTGGAACATCTTCTCACAAACTCTATTGTTGACTTCATGGGGCTCACCAAAACGTGGCAATCTCATTCCTCTCCAGAGGCACTTGTGACACTGCAAGGCTATAATGTCTAATGTCTGAAAGGATAGACATTTAGGGAAGGGTGGGGGTGTCTTGTATATGTGAAGGATGGTATAAAATGTACACACATTTTTTGGCCTGTTGATCCTACTTGAGTGTGTTGGAATGAACGTTTCACTGTCTGCAGAAATGTCCTTTTCTGTGATCTGCATTTATCGTCCACCCTCTTCTAAAGTTGAATTCTATGACCAACTGAAGGCTCTATTAAATAACTGTAATTTTAATAAAGAGGTAATCCTTATGGGAGATTTTAATATAAACTGGGACAATAAAAATGATAGAAAAAAGCTTAAAGACATCACAGACCATTTTAATTTAACACAAATTATTAATGGCCCTACAAGGATAACAAATAATTCTAAAAGGTAAATAGATCTGATGTTCTCTAACAAACCAGAAATAATAATAATTTAAAGGGACTGTGAGGAGTTTCTAAGTAATTACAAAAAAGTCTCACTTTTAGATATATGCCTGATTGAAATGCACACTTTAAGATGAGTTTTATAGCATCAAAATAGGTTATCTATAAATGCTATTCCTTAGCCTTCCGGTCTGGTCGGACAGGGCTGGACTGGCCTGGATACTCAACTTCGGGAACAAGACAATTAAAACTAAAGCAAATTTATATTATTCAGACATGTCTTAGAGCACCGGGCTGTAAGTAGCGATATATAGCCGGCTACAAAACTACGATACTAAGTTTTCAAAAAATTGTTTGTTGTCACACATCAAAAATTACCGCGACGTAACTAGAAAGAGATACATGACCTCATCGCTTTGCATCCTGTAAGTTGTTGAAAAAGAAGTTGAAAAGCAATGCAGAGTTCTGAGGAAGGTCCAAGCTGCATTTGTTAGTATCACAACAAACACACGCTTTGGCTTGGGTCATGTCTTTTGGTGCATTTCAGTAGTAGTCAGAAGTAGGAAGTTCTAAGTTCCAAGAGGAAACTGCAACTGGAACGCCCCCCAAAGTCGGAATTTCCTACTGGGAACTAAGTGAAACCTCGCCACCCCCGAGTTGACAATCTAAGATAGATGCTCCCAGTGTGAACAGTTATTTAGCTCCTGTAATAATCTATTTATTTGCACTTCTGACTGGGGTGTGTCGCTCTAGATCAGCTGTATACATAGTATTGTTAGACTTATATTTACAAAAATGCTGCCATAGTGATAATCACATTCTTCATGTGATATTGTGATATGTGATATCATGTGCGAACAACAACACAGGGCGTGCTAACAACAGCTAAAAATAGCCTGGTAGATCGGCATGTTTTTTTCCGACTTCGACTGGAATGCTGATAAGTCGGAGATGATGTCACTCCCAGTTCCGAGGTTACTTAAGACAGTCGCAGCATGTGCTCATGGGTAGCAGAGTCTTAATGTCGCCGATAACAGATTCTCCTCATAGCACCTTTAACAATTTTTTGACTGGCTTATCAGAACATAATGCGATTTTTATTTCAAGAAAACTTTCTAAAAAGTGTCTTAATCATAAAAGCTGTAATCCAAAGCGGTCGTTTATACCAAAAGTCAAGAACAAAATGTAGCTTCATCCTCGAATAACTTAGACTGGTCTGAAATGATGGCATGTCTTAGTGTTGATAAATGCTGTGATCTCATGGATTCTTCAATTAACATTGCATTGAAACAGTTCCAGAGAAAGACATTTTATAAAAAATGTGTATACTCTTTGCCCTGGATTAATAGGGAATATAAACAACTCATGATTTATCGGGACAAACTCCTTAAAAAATTTTTACAGTCAGGTTTAACAACTGATAGATTACAATTTGTATCAGCAAGAAATAAGGTCACTCAAACTTTAAGAATGACAAAAGCAAACTTCTTCATGACTGTGATCGATAATGCAAAAGGTAATTGTAAACTTGTTTGGGATAATATAAAATGATTAACTGGTCAATCATGAGAAAGCAGTGTAAAAGAACTTGAACTTAAATTTGACAATGAATTGGTTTCTGAACCTGTTATCCTTGCAACTAAACTAAATGAATATTTTTAGAGAACCATAAATGATATAACACAAATATTTACAACTTCCTGTGACTCTCACCCAAATCAATTTAAGGAAATGATTAATTTAACTTCTGGTACTCTACTTGAACCTACACTTGGCTCAGAGTTTAATCTTAGAGGAGTCTCAGATTCTGATGTGTCTTATATAATCTCCAAAATGAAAAACTCAAAGGCAAAGGATGAATTTGGTTTAGATACCACTTTTTTGAATTATCACAAGTCTTGCCTCCTAAAGCCAATCACACATCTTATTAATTAATCAGTTACACAGGCAGTTGTTCCACTGAAATCAAAGGTGGCCAAAGTAATTCCCATATATAAATTGGGTGACAAAACAGACCCTGCTAACTATCAGCCCATCAGCATTCTGCCAACCATCTCAAAAATAGCTGAAAAGTGGGTGGCCAAATCGATTACAGAACATCTTAATAACAGTGGCCCAGGCCTGCACCCCATGCAATTTGAGTTTAGGGCCCAGCATTCAACTGAAACAGCTGTCTGTGTGTTTGTCTAAAAGGCAAATTCGTACTTGGACAAAAATAGTTGTGTCGCAGCCGTCTTTATTGATTTTAAACGTGCCTTTGACACAGTAAATCATGTGAAACTTCTTTCCAGACTGTATGCTTTAAAGTTTAGTGACCATACAGTTAAATGGGTGAGCTCTTATCTTGCAGACAGAAGGCAGTCTGTCCAAGTCTGTGACAGTATGTCGCCATATCTTAATTACACAGTAGGGGTTCCTCAGGGATCAATTTTGGGTCCCCTACTTTATTCTATCTATGCTAGTGATTTACCAACGGTTTGCAAGAAAATGGACACTATTATGTATACTGGTGATGATACAGTAATTTTTACATAAGCAAAAAGTGCTGAGGAGGCAGCCCTTCGACTGTCAACAGCTCTAAACGAGCTACAGAAATGTTTATTAGATTCATGTCTTTACCTTAATGTAAAAAAAAACTGTATTTATGTTTTTCACTAAATCACTGACGTTAACCCAAACCAAAGTTTAGCTGGGAGGAGAAGCTCTACAATATGTAGAAGAGTTTAAGTATCTCGGGTGATGCTGGATTTAAAAATGCTTTCCAAAGACAAGCTCAGAAAAAGTAAAAAAATATAAATTTTAATATCCGTATTTCCATACATTATAGAGCATCTTTGACCGATAAAGCAGCACTTACATTTCTCCACTCAATGACACTCTCTCATATCAAGTAGTGTATTACCAGTTGGTCCTACACTGGCCTCTCTGTCATTAAACCTATTGAATCATTCTACAAAAGGGCACTGAAAATTTTAAACAAGAAACCTTTTTCTCACCATCATTGCCAAATACTTGACAAATATAATCCATCAAATTTCTCAAATTTTAAATTATTTAAATCATCCTGCTTAATTTACAAAGTTTATCAAGCAGCAATCCATCTGTAGTCCTACACGAGTGACCTGGGCCACGATCAGAGGAGACTGTGAACTTACACTAAGACGAACAGCGTTTCCTCAAAACGTCCTGTCAGTCCAGGGTGCAAAGATTTGGAACAGTCTTCCTTTATCAGTGAGGGACTGTTCAAGTCTCCAAACATTTAAGAAACAGGTAAAACCGTAGCTGAGAGAAACGCGGTCATGTAAGCACGTGTAACCTATAAGTTGCTCATGTTGGTGCAATTGGGATTTGTGCAATATAAACTGGTGCAATAATATTAAGTGCAATAGAGATTTGTGCAATATAAACTGGGTCTGTGTAGCACAATAACATTCAGTGCAATAGGGGTTGGTGCAATAGAAGTTGCATTTGGTAAATGTTTGATGGACTCTGTGTGATGGGAGGATGTGCAGTATATATGTTTCAGATTCTTTTTCACTCGTCTACTGTCCTTAGGTTTGTCCTACTGTATTTAGTCTGCATAGTGTCTTGTATGTATATGTTACCATCAACCTGCGAGGGGGTCTGCAAATGAAAAAATAGCCCAAGGCTATAATCTGGCATATTTACATTTGTAAACATGTTCATTAATATGCACTGTTCCCTCTTTAAAATCAATCAATAAATAAATAAACACAGTCTTGGCAATGCATTGAATTGTATTGTGGACTGTTTTTCTTGTGTCTTTTATTTCCCTGCACATTTAGCATGTTGACATAGGGTGTTACATGATGTCAATCCATTCACCCTCTATCTGTGCTACTTTTCTCTTTTGGGGTCACATGGGGGCTGGAGCCTATCCAGCTACCATTGAGAAAGATCTGCAACACTCTTGAGCAGAGGTGGGAGAAAGTTACTGTTTTGCTCAAGTAAGTCTCAAGTCTTTAAACCCAAGTCTCGAGTCAAGTCTCAAGTAAAGACGTGCAAGTCCAAGTCGAGTCTCAAGTAAAGACAAGTCAAGTCAAGTCTGAAGTCACAGGCTTCAAATTTTCAAGTCCTTCCAAGTCATAAGCACTGTTGACCAAATAAAAAAAATGAATAAAAACCAGGACAGTTTTGTCACTTTATAAAAAACAACCAGGACAGTCAGGGCAGGACATGAAAACAGGACATGTCATGGGAAAACAGGACACTTGGTCGCCCTGGGCTTTAACTTTACAATTATTTTCAACTAACGTCAGTCTCAGCGAGACATCAGCGAGTTTATAATGGATGCTAAGCTAAAGTTACCCAAAAGGATCTCACAACAGGTACCAGACCAACTTACCTTTCTTTGTGCAGCTTCAGGTGCCGAACAAAGTTCGACGTCGTCGCCTCTCCGTCTGTTATTCTCATGCAGCAGGTTTTGCAAACAGCAATTCGTTTTTTGTTTATGACATCGTAGTTTTGTGTACACAAATGAAATTATCCTCGATAGCATGGTTCCGCATCTCTGGGTTGTTCCCGCACTCCTGCAGTCTTGTGTTCAGGGAAGTAACTGAGTAATCCACACCCTCTTTGTTTATTCTTCCAAACCCTGATTGGACATTAATAGATGCATTCAATCAGATCCTGTGGAAAAAATATTGTCTTGATGGACATGACAAAAATCAGTCACTTTGTCAAATACTTTGAATGGGAGCACATTTTCTCAACAGTGTTACTGCAAATTTAAAGTATTTTCAAGTCATCAGACTAAAGTCAGAGTCAAGTCCCGAGTCACTGAAGTCAAAGTCCAAGTCGAGTTGCAAGTCTTTGATAATATTGTCAAGTCGAGTCCAAAGTCATCAAACTGTGACTTGAGTCTGAGTGGTTGCAGTTAATGAGAGTTCTGACACAGCCACATACAACAATTAACACACATGCTAAGGAGTAATTTAGAATCACCATTTAATCTAATGAGTATGGTTATGCTCTGTGGAAGTGAACTGGAGGAAATCAGTTCATGTGTAGAGGGTGCAGGGAACATGCAAACTCCACACATGAAGGCCAGTGTGTCATTCCAGCAACCTTCTTGTTCTAAGGCATTCTTGCTGCACCACTGTGCAGCCATAATTACGTTTTGATTGTATGTATTTAATAGAGGTGTCCTGATAATAATAAACTTTATTTATATAGCACTTTTCAAAACAAATGTTACAAAGTGCTTTACATAATAAAACCAGGCATTAAAAGAATTAAAAGAGGAAATAAAAGAGAGAAATGTGAGGAGCAGCACCGAAGACAATAAATAGTAATAGACAATAAATAAAAGAAGGAAATAGCATCTATAAGATACAAACAATAAAATAGTAAAACAATTAAGACAACAAAAGATAAAAGATTTAAGAAGCTGCCCATGACACTGTCGGAGTGAAAGCAGCATTTCAACAATTAAAACACGCTCAGCTAAAATCTCCAGTAAAAGCACATCTGTAAAAATGTGTCTTTAAAAAGAGACTTAAAAGAGGACAAAGAGTCTGCCATTCTGATCTCAGGGATGAATGTATATGCAGTTAACTAGACATTAAAAAAATAATAATCAGGACTGTAGGGAAATTTGATCTCCAGTCCACATCTAGACAGAATTATCCTCTCTTCTGTTTCATACACTGAAGACATGTGTAGCACATTTTCACCTGATTTTATACAAAGATATGCCTGACATCAAAGTTCTCCAGAACCCCCCACACACTACATTGTATTTGGTGCTTGATCCTTCAAAAATTGTTTTTATATCATGGACAATATGTGATGGAGGAGACCTCAGGATGAATTTATAATTTAGAAGACAGGGAGTGAAACTGCAGCTGAGAGCTGGACTAATGAAGAATGTTCACTTTTGAATCATAAAAGGCTGACTTTTCATTCTTGTCTTTGTGTTCGTATTAAACAGCTTGTACGGGCTATCCAGACACCATTTGAATCATAAAATCACACAAAGTGACCGATGATCCCTCACTGTCCGGACGATGCACGTCTGTTTGTGTCTTTGCGCTCACCGACACACGGAAGAGCGTGTGCCCAAGCGGTGTGAGAGAGTGATTCAGGAGGGATTTAGATCAAATGTTCACTTACATCGGCTACACCGCGAAAAGACAATACTGACAGACAACAACGGTAGCAGCCACACTTTAAATGGAAAATATCAAGCCTGTACTCCACATCGTGGCTACATCAGACGGCGGAGAATGCATCCTCGTGCGTAAAATGGGGCCCGCGAGGGACAGCGCTGTGCGTAGTGGCATAATATTGGTAGGGACATGTCCCCCGCGCAGGGCGGTGCAGGCATGTCGGGTGTACCGAAGGCTAGCTAGCGGCGCAGTTAGGTCAATAAAACAAACGTTTCAAAGCTGAACATGTTTCCAGCCGAGGCTGCGTTCAGGAAGACCACCGGCCACAACTTCCAACGTATTCAACACAAGATAAAACATGTTCGAATGGCATTTTTTGTAGTCGCACGGGTGCTACCAAATGCAAATCACAACTCGCACTGTAATATTTTTAGTAGCAAATGCGAGTACCTCCTCGCACTGTCGAGCCCTGATATTGGATATCGGTCCAATATCAGCAAAAAAACAAATATTGGATTATCTACCTCCTGCATCTAGAATCTCCGATATAAGCACTCCAATACAAGCAGTCCATTCTAATTTATTTTTTATTTATTTAAGTTAGCTGCAGAATATACTTATGTTTAAGTTAAACACAGTGGTTATTTAAAAATATCTGTTTTTGTTTTTACTGGATTACTTGAGGTTACTTTTCAGGGTCTTCTAATGTATTTTTCCTTTATTTTTAATTGTGCAATATTCTTATGTTTAAGGTTAAAATTTATTAAATCCATTGGTTATGCCTAAGTCACACATTCCCGTTTCTCATTGCGACTGTGCACAATTGAGGAGGCTGGTGTGATCGTTATGATACGTGATGAAATTACTGTCTCACCCCTGGACACACCCCGTAAATACACCGTCAGTGGCGCTGCTTCAGCGCTACAGGGGGCGTTTGTCCCGCTCCAGTTAGGTTAATACAGCGATATGACGAGGATTCCATCCCGCTGACAGGACGTCAGCTCCGCTCGAGCTCAGTTCGGGTGACGTAAGCCCCGACTTAGCCCCGCCGCTTGCGCTGTCTTGAACGGGACACAGTCGGGGCTCATACGGATACATCCTTGTCAGTCGTCCTCATAAAGCTTTCAGGATTGAGCCACGATTGGGCCACGTTCAGCCCGACTGAACTCTGTACATGCCCCGCTAATACCGCTCGCCTTAGGACTGCATTAGGCTTCCATCCCGCTGTACTGAGAGCGCCGATTCTCCACGACAGTTTTGAACAGTTCAAAACTGTCGTAGAGCTTCCACGTTCGCTTCCGTTCATCCACGACTATACAACGGTGATCCAGACCAAGTAGCGCATGCACCACGACCAAAGCACGCTTTATCAGGATTGTGACAATCGTGCACAATCGCCATGAGAAACGGGAATGTGTGACGGGGCTTTAATAACAAATGGGTTGGTTTTTCTCATACCTACTATTGCTGACTACTGTTCTCTCACCTGATCAAACGCATGGTTACATGTGTAACCAGGGTTCTCTGAGTGAAGAGGCTTCCCCTCCACCCAGAGATAAATGTAATATATATCTCTATTGGAGTGACTGAACCCTTGGGTCAGGTGACGTGGATAATTTCTTTAAGACAAACCACCTGTGGTCGTGGCTGACAGCCTACTTAAACCCCTGTCAGCCACTCCCCCCGTGATATTAATCTGATGGAATGAATCCCTGAGCGGCCTTGAGGTGGAGGGGAAGCCTCTTCACTCAGAGAACCCTGGTTACACATGTAACCATACGTTCTCTATTGTTACTAGGCTTCCCCTCCACCCAGAGATATATGTAATATATATCTCTATTGGAGATCTGTAAGACACACCGCAATGGGATGGAGCAGTAAAGGCCCACGCTGAGCTTCGAATGAGACGTCCCCGCCACCAAAGTGCTCAACAAAAACAGTGTGTGCCAACAAACTACCGTATTGGCCCGACTATAGGACGACTCTGATTGTAAGACGACCCCTATTTTTCAAATACCATTTTGTGAAATAAAAACAATAAGGTTACTCATAAAACAACTTTTATTGTAAAATTATTCTAGAAAAACTCACAGCAGAGATAACATTTCATGTTATTTAAGATCATGGAATATTACTGTAGTATTTAATAAAAAGCTATTCTCTTTCTCAAAATCTGAGGTTATGACTCAGTGAATAAGCAACAAATAAGTAGCCTCAAAGGTTCAATAACCGCATGAATGATGTAAATAACTTTATAACCATCAAATTCATGTTCTATTCAATTTCATCAAGATTAACTTTAACTCATGAACATTAATTCAGTCAAAGAAACAAATTCTAGACTACAACAAAACAGTAGTGCAAATAATTGATGTAATAACAGTGCAATAAATTGCATTAACCATCAAAGTCAAGTGCTATTCAAGAACATTAACAAGTTAGACTGTGAAAAAACAGTAGTGCAGAGTGTCTTTTGGCTCATCATATGTTTATCAGAATAGACTACAGTCCATTACTCACAGAGGTCCTCTGCCTCACTGGGCTCACTGTTGCTCTCATCACTCCCGTCCACCTCACCTTGTTCCGCGGGCCCCGCCTCCTCCCACAGAACATCATCCTCGCTGCCATCAATTGCGTTGGAAACGCAGCACTTCTTGAAGCCATTGATGATGCTCTCTGATGAAACAGCATCCCATGCCTGAAGGACCCATTCACAGAGCAAATGTACAGCAGGCTTCTGGATCCTTCCAGTCGGTGTCAGTGCGTGATCTGCAGACAGGAGCCACTCTGTGTATCTCTTGCGCAGGTTATCCTTAAACGGCTTGTTAACGACAACGTCAAGCACCTGTAGCTGGCTTGTCATCCCCCCTGGGATGATCACTAGGTCCCCGTTCATAGAGCGTAGTTGCTTTTTGACAGGCTCAGTCAAATGTCCACGGAAAGCATCCAACACCAGCATGTTTCTTTTTTTTCTGAGCCCCCGCTACTGCCGGCCCCACACAACCTTGAGCCAGTCCACCACGAGCTCTGTCTCCATCCAGCCCTTTTCCTGAGCACGAACAATAATACCAGGTGGCATGGGATCTTTGGGTATTGTCTTTCTTCTTAAGATCACATATGGGGGCAGTTTTGTACCATCAGCAAGGCACGTCAACATCACTGTAATCCTGCTTTTCTCATTACCAGTCGACTTGACAAGGACGGATTTCTCTCCTTTTTTTTCCACGGTGACAGGTGACGGCATGTCAAAATAAACAGGTGTTTGATCAGCGTTGCCCATCTGATCCAAGGGGTAGTTATGTTTCTTCCTCAACCCAAGCACATACCGCTGATATGACAGTAGCTTTTCTCTGAAGTCAGAGGGCAAGCGTTGGGCAAGGCTTGTCCTGCGCCTCAATGCTAATCCATTTCGCCGCATCATTCTCTTACACCAGCCGAGACTCGCTTTAAACGCGGTGGGAGGGATTTTTAGTTCGTTAGCTATTTCCAGTGCCTTTAGCTGAATCACTGCTCTGGTGATGGGCATTCCGTCATTCCGTTTTTCAGTAACATATTCACTCACCCTTCTATCAATCTCTGTGAAGCGTCCGCTCTTGGGACCGCGGAAAGCTTTTCTCATAGAGTTGGCGTTCTTTAGGCGTTCTTTCTGCGCTCGCCATTTTCGAACATGGCACTCTGTCACACCATATATCTTGGCCGCTTGGCAGTTGTTTGTTGACTCTGCTGCGTTGATTACCATCAATTTAAAGTTGGCATCAAAACTTCGCCTCTGTTGTTTGCTCACTTGCCTGGCTTTTGAGCCCCTTCGTTCTAGATAGTCACGTTCCTCCATTTTTCATCACATCCTGCTATAGCACTGTGGCGCTCCATTCGCTTACAGGTCACTGGTCCTTTAGCTCCATCTAGCGGCGGGGATGTGTAATGACAATCTAGTCCTCGATTATAATACGACCCTATTTATGAGAATACAATTTCTAGAATAAAATATCGTCTTATAGTCGGGCCAATACGGTATATACACTATATACACACCCCTGGCTTGCTAGCTCCGCAAGACGCAGGATGCTGCTGCCTAAACCCCTGGTGCCAGACGCTACCGAGGGCTAATTGGCCCTGCAAGTCGCAAGGGCCCAACTCGAGGGGTGAAAGACCACTCAACCAGCCTACCCAAGGCTGATTGACAAGGAAAGAATCCGCCATTACTGTTGGGCTGCCCCAAGCACTCGCTCACTGAACGACGTGCCCGCAGCCACGTTAAACTGGTAGAATCTAGCAAATGTAGACGGCGCAGACCAGGTGGCTGCTGCACAAATCTCACTAAGAGATGCACCACGCCATGATGCCCAGGACGTTGCCATGCCCCGAGTGGAGTGCGCCCGCACACCGGCCGGAAAGGGGACCCCCGCCCCCACATACGCCTGCTGAATTGTCTCAACAATCCAGTGGGAAAGACAAGCCTTTGACCGAGGCTGCCCCAGAAGATCTGGCCTAAAACAGACAAACAACTGATCTGTCTGCCTATGGACCCTTGTCAGCTGCACATATACCCTGAGTGCCCTGACTGGGCATACAAGTGACTGCCTACGCTCTCCATCCTCAGTGGATGCAGAGTAAAGAGACCGTACAACCATGTCCAAATTTGGCTGAGAAGTGGACAGGACTTTTGGAAGGAATGCTGGGTTTGGTCGCAAGGTCACCCCTGCCCCTTCGGGCAAGAATCTACACAGATTCTCGTGCACCGAGAGAGCATGGAGCTCGCCCACCCTCTTGGCTGTGGCCAGTGCCAAAAGAAGAGCAGACTTAAATGACAGCCACTTTAAGTCCACTGCCTCCAAAGGTTCAAATGGAGGCGCTTCAAGAGCCTGCAGGACCAGCTCCAGGTCCCAGGGTAAGAGTGATGGCCGTGATCTTATGCCAGCACGCCTCCTAGCACCCTTAAGAAACTGGGATACCAGCTTGTCTGTTTCCACCGGCAACTGGTACCCGCGCTGCCTTAATTGCCGCAACCATACCCCTCAGAGTGAAGGGTGACTTTCCACTATCCAACAATCCTTGAAGGAATTGAAGGATAGCTGGAGCAGAGGCAGCTAGGGGTTCAACATGGTGCTCCTTGCACCAGTTCAAAAAGACCCGCCATCGATGTGCATAAAGTGCCCTTGTTGAAGGTGCACGAGCTTCTTGCATTGTAGAAATCACAGACGGAGACAGCCCCATAGCAAGGAACTCCGACCCTCAGGAGCCATGCCCACAATCGGAGGCCCTGAGGAAAGGGATGAATCAGAGTTCCCCGTGCCTGAGACAGCAGGTACCGACATACTGGGAGCTCCCACGGAGTCCCGTCCAGCAATGGTGGGATTTCTGAGAACCAGGTCATGTGTGGCCATTTTGGAGCCACCAGGATCAGCCTCATTTCCTCCATTCGTACCCTCTGCAGGAGAGATGGAAGGAGGACAAATGGTGGAAATGCATATAGCAGAGTCTGTGGCCACGGGTGAGCCAGAGCATCTGCTCCAAGGGGAGGATTGTCTCCCCCTAGGGAGAAGAAGAGAGCACAGTGGGTTGATTCCTCTGACGCGAACAGATCGATCTCTGCATGTCCATAACGGAGCCAGATTTCGCAGACCACCTTCGGGTGTAGTCTCCACCCCCCTGGGTCTGGACCCCCCCTGGACAGCTGATCTGCTGCATGATTTTCAACCCCTGGCACATGGACCGCCCTCAGGGACAGAAACCTGGGGTGTGCCCAAAGCCACAAGCGGTGTGCCAGTCTGCAAAGGCGGGGAGAAACCAACCCGCCTTGCCTGTTGATATATGCGGCTGCGGTCACACTGTTCATCTTCACCAGAACGTGCTGACCTCGAAGATGGGGCAGAAAATGTCGCAGGGCTAGATGAACTGCTGTCAGTTCTAAACTGTTGATGTTGTGGGTAGTGTGGGGACCATTCCACCGACCGCTGACCCCGTTTCCCCTGAACACTGCACCCCAGCCCATCAGTGAAGCATCTGTCATTACTAAATGACGATGCGTCACTGGACCTAGCATGCTGCATTCTCTCTGTTGTTCCACCAATGTAGGGACGCTCGCACCCGTCTGGTGACGAGGATTACTGTACCCAAGTGACTCTTGGGACCCACACTCCAACACATGAGGCACTTCTGTACTGGGCGCATGTGGAGGAGGGCCAACGGAACCACCTGGACTGAAGACGCCATCAGACCTAAGAGACGGAGACAGAGCCTCCGTGTGACCCTGGCCCCTAGTCTGAATTGGGAGAGGCACGTTCTTAGGGACAGCTGCCGCTCTTCTGTCAGTGTCAGTAGCCCCGCCTGGGAATCTATCATTAGACCCAGGAACTGTGTCTGTTGAGACGGCACCAATATGCTCTTCACCATGTTGAGACGTAGGCCAAGGTGTTGGATGCGGTCTAGAAGAATAGCCAGATGCGCCTGGCACTGAGCCTCTGAATGTGCACAGACGAGCCAATCATCCAAGTAATTCAGCACCCGTATCCCTTTCTGTTGCAGAACTGCCTCCATGCACCTTGTGAAGGTTCGCGGAGCCAGAGAGATACCGAATGGTAGGACCTGAAACTCGTATTCTCTTCCATCGAATACGAAACGGAGAAAGCGGCAGTGCTTCTCCCAAATTGGAATCTGAAAGTAGGCATCCTTCAGATCCACTTTCACAAACCAGTCCTGCTTGTTGATGGACTGTCTCACTTGTGGGATAGTCAACATTTTGCATGGTAGGCGTCTGAGATATCGATTCAGACCTCTCAGATCCAGAATGGGTCGTAGTGTCCCGTCCCTCTTGGGGATGAGAAAATATCGGGAGTAAAATCCAGCCAGTCTGTTGCCGCATGGCACTTCCCTGATGGCTCCCTTTTCCAGCAGGGTACCAACCTCTTTCTGAAGAACAGCCTTCCTCCCTGCGTCCACCACCGTGACTACTGTTGGTGTCCTTGAGGTTGGGGGATGCTGAGCAAACTGAATATGATACCCCTGGGTCATGGTTAAAACTACCCAGGGGCTCGCATCCAGTGACTTCCAGGCTGTGACTCGACCCGAGACTGGCTGAACACTGGCTGGATATATCATATTGTCAGGATTAAGATGGGGGCTTGGGTTTGCCCCCACCTTTGCCAAATTTATATTTGGCTACTCCTTTGGAAGCCCCTGTGTGCCCACCCCATGCCTCCATAGTAGCCCTTAGGTCACCAGGGCCCCAGCCTGACCCTTGTGGCAGTATGGGAGCTTCAGCTCTCTTACTGACAGACTGACCAGACCACCTGGCCCTGGGCCTAGCAGTTAATGCACTAGAAACCTCTTTAGCACAGCACCGGGCCTCCTGTGCTTGCTGCAAGAGAGTAGTGGCACCAGGGCCGAACATAGCTGTCGGCACAACAGGCAACTTCTGGAGGACCCCTTTGTCCTCTGACTGGAGCTTTGACTTTGACAAATACAGCTGACGCCTGGTTACCCAGAGCAATGACATGCCCTTCCCAGTAACCACCGCCTGTTCCTTCATCAGTGCTGTCAGCATAGATGACACTAGCTGTATCTGTGAAACAAGGCAGGCATCTGTCCCAGAACTCAGCTGACGAACTAACTTCTGCTGGTACAGAGCTAAAATGGACACTGTATTTGCCAGCTGTGTCTGAACTGCCATTGCCCGACGCAGTTTAGCTAGAGAAGCATCCAGCATCTTGCAGTCACCTGATGGACTAGCTGGCCCCAGCACAGAGCTGGACGGAAACAGGAGAGCAGACACAGTCTGGTCCAACTGAGGCAAGACACCACAGCACACCTTTCCCTTGTCCTGCATGGCCGACATTCGTCGTGCAGTAGCTGAAAAGACCAGCTTAGCGGTGGGAGTCTGAAATGCCTTCTGCATCAGGTCCTCCATTTCAGGAAGGAGAGGCACCCCAAATGGCATCTCTGCCTCCGTGAAACCCTCTTCATCATCAAAACGTGAAGGGGGAGGGATGTGACCTGACACCGATCCAAGCCCCAGAGCCTGAGAAGCTCTCTGAACCAGTGCCCTAGATTGCTGGCGCTTGCTCTCCTTGGTCTGCTCGTCTTCCTCAGCCATACACTGGATCTCACCATCATCTGATATACCTAACACATCAACTTCATCATCACAATCATCCTCCTCAAGACCCTCGACTCCGCTCCTTTCACCAGGTCTGAGAGAGATTTTAGGTAAAAATCTACACTGGAGCTACCTCCAAGTTCCTGTAACCTAGGGCGCTTGGTCTGCTGGAGAACAGGAGGTGGTGTAACCCCACCTCGCTTGGGTCCAAAAACACAGAGCCGAGCCTCCAAGGATCGTTTCGGCAGAATTGAACAATCCATACATGATGATGGATTGTTAACAGCCATTGCAGCATGTTCTTCTCCCAGACATCGCACACACAAATCATGACCATCCTCTATGGGCAGCTGAATTCCACAAACTACACAGCTATGGCCCAAAGATGCCATGACCTTAAATGCTTTTTATTTTATTTTATTTATTTATTTATTTTTAATTATGTTTTTATATTTATTTGTATATACAGTTGTGCCCAAAAGTTTACACCCCCCAGCAGAATTTCTGATTATTTGGCCTTTTCTCAGAAAATATGAATGATAACACAAAAACCTTTCTGTCACTCATGGTTAGTGGTTGGGTGAAGACATTTATTGAAAAAAAGATTAGTTTACTCTTTTTAAATCATAATGACAACAGAAACTTCAATATTGACCCTGTTCAAAAGTTTACACCCCCTGGCAGTTTTGTCCTGATAAAATGCACAAAATTTGACACAAATGGGTTTGAATATTTACTAAAGGTAACCATCCTTACCTGTGATCTATTAGCTTGTGTTCAGTGTGTGTGTTTAA